>MAYD01769544.1:0-16594 GCA_001909325.1 Ruellia speciosa
TTATTGCTGCATAAAAAGAGATTTGAAACCATTGAGTAGCATATCGGAGATGCACTCGATGAGTATCATGATGCATACAGTTGTGAAGATGCATGTTTAAAGTTACATCTTGTATGTTCCGTACTTAGTCTTTATGACTAACTATGCTTATTGCATGCAGGTGTCAGAGGTCCGGAGGACACACCTCCTGGACGCTAGACACGAGGGTAAGGCTATGCCTTATGGGTTTTTGTGAGGATTAGTGAACATATGTGTTTAACTGTTTGAGTGCTCTGCATTTCAGTTATTCTTGTATGTTCTGAACTCTTGTCCTCTATTCATTTGGTTAATCGGCTTGTATTAAGTGGCCGAGTCCCGGGCGTGGGACATTTTCTTTTGGGTGTTGGAAGCTCTCAACTTGCAGCCTGTAATAGAAATAGGCCTTGTTTTGCATGTTTTGAGTGACTGTCTGTTTCCAGTTTTAGCATGCTGAGCTGTGATTAGAGGGGACCAGTTTCCTGAAATCCAGCGTACTCTGATAAGGATAGAAAACGGTTAGCCTGAGCGCTGAGCTTACTAAGGGTTAGGCCGTAGAACCCAAGGTAGGTTAGGTGTGGCGGTAACATTTCATCCGGTTGCAGAATTGGGGTGTTACAGGGCGTTTCGACTAAAAAAGCTTATGTCTTTCCCCCCAAATTCAATATCAAAACTCATGAGAAGTTTAATCCAACGAGAATGCACTCCATTTCAAAGAAAAATTCAGAATTCCTTTCAATTATAAATTTCCCGTCACTACCGTACACATTCGGTTGGTTTTATGTTAAGTTGAGAAATAGAAGTTCTAAACTTACACATTGTCATTCCTCTAATTGCAAACCAAATTTGTCTTGCTGAACAAAGGGAATAAGAAAAGAGTACATACCGTTTTGTGACGAATTCGAAACGATGAAGATATTGGATGATTTGTAAAATTTGTTCCACCGGCAGCAAGAAATTGAAATGGGAAGACAGAGTATTATGTGCTGGGGTGTGAGTGGGTGTTTGGGAGAGAAATTCGCACCTGGTTCTTCTGGGGGAAAATTGACAGAGAGTAAATTGGAAGATAGGAAATGGCTGTCTGAACATATTCTGATTTTAAAACCTCTTCAGGTCACGCGGTCCAACGCACGGTCCGTGCGACCCCCCCATCGAACACACTGGACCGTGCGCGGTCGAGCGTGCGGTTTAGATGGACATCGCGAACCAGGACCGCGCGTCCCCTCTCACAGACTCACTGGTCCACACGCGGTTTAGCGTGCGGTTTAGCAAGAGCGCGCGACAAGGACCGCGTGGCTCCCAGAATCTGTTCCTGCGAAAAAAAACTCAGAAGGCAATAAAGGCATGGGGAAAACAAGATAACACAAGGGAAACAAAACAACACACCAAAAACAAACACCAAAACACCAAGACAAACACCAAAACTAAAGTAAAACAAAAACACCAAACAAAAGCAAACCAAAAGCAACACGGGTTGCCTCCCGGAAGCGCTACATTTCAAGTCCGCAGCCAGACCATGTCTCACTTGGTTAATCCCAGGGTCAGACACCCCGGACATTCCAAAGGTTCCTCGATCCTTTAATCTTTGGCTTTCTTCCTCGATTTTCAATTCTTTTTGCTCTACTATTTACTCCTGCAAGACAACACATACTAACTTCCAAGCCATGATCATTAGCACAGTCATACAATAAAATACCTCATTAACTAATGTAGGTTGCCTCATAACATTTTTAACATTAAAAGTAACCTTCTCATCCCCAATTCTTAAAGTTACATTCCCATCTTTATAATCAATTAGAGCTTGACCAGTTGCAAGGAATGGACTTCCCAATATCAAAGGTACCTGACTATCCTCCCCCATGTCAAGGATCACAAAATCGACAGGGAGGATGAACCTATTGATTTTCACCAAGACATCTTCCAATATTCCTACTGGGGCCTTATGGGATCGGTCTGCCAGTTGCAGAACCATTCGAGTAGGTTTGACATCTCCTAGACCCAACTTCCGGTAGAGGGACATGGGCATCACATTTATGCTTGGGCCCGAATCACATAAGACATCCTTGCATTCTTCTCCTCCGATCGTGCAAGGAATTGTGAACCGCCCAGGGTCTTTCATCTTATTTGGTGATGACTTCTCCATCAATGCATGACATTCACCTACAATGGAAACACTTTCAACATCAATCTTCCTTTTACGAGATAAAATGTCTTTTAGAAATTCAGCATATTTTGGTATATTAAGTAGAGCATCAACAAATGGAATATTAATCTCCAATTTCTTGAAGATTTGGAGAAACTTCCTGAATGCAGTATCATCAGGAGCAAGCTGGGCACGACGAGAAAATGGCAGAGGAGGCTTATAAGGCTCGGACACCTTCTTCTTCTTGGACAAACTTAGTACAGCCTCTTCCTCAACTGCAGGGATAACATTGTCATCATTCTCAGCCTCATTTTCCGGATTCCTTGCCTTAGGTTCAGGATTCTTTGTTGTAATCCCCGACCGGGTGGTAATAGCATTGCAATGCTCCCTCAGATTTAGTTCAGTGTTGTTCGGAAACGCACCCGGATTTCTTTGAGCAATTTGGGATGCTATATTCCCAATCTGTTGCTCAAAATTTTTAATGCTCAACCTCTATTTTGTTAGCTCCGCATCAGTATGGGCCATATACTCATTCATCTTCTTAGTCGAATCAGTCTGCAACATGATGAGTTGCTTCATCATTTCCTTCATCTCATTATCCTCCTGGGGTTTTTGATAGTCATTTCGGTTCTGAAAGTATTGCTTTTGCTGAAACCCAGGAGGTCCTTGTTGTCTTGGATAATGATACTGAGGATTGTTCGTATGTGGGTTGATTTGGCCTCGATTCTGATTATGCACATACTGAACATCCTCCAGAGTATGATTATGATCATTAGCTGCATTAGGGCACTCATGTGTGAAGTGTGCTCCCCCACAATACTGGCAAACAACTATCTCTGCAGCTAACTGTGGAGCAACTGGGGAAACTGCAGTGGCCTTCTTTGACATAATTACTTCAAGTTTTTCCAACCGGTTCACTAACATGTCTAATCTTGCATCTAATAAAGTGGATGCCTCCACCTCATACATCCCAACTTTAGGGGCTGCCATCCTCTCACCAGTCCCCCACAATTCAGCATCTTCCACTAAGGCATCCAATAATCGTTTCGCTTCATCATCTGTCTTACACATCAAAGAGCCTCCGGCTGAGGCATTGATCCACTGCCTACTCTAGCCAGTGAGACCTCTATAAAAAATATGGATGAGGCCCGGATCCTCTATCTCATGGGAAGGACAGGCTCTTAGACACTCACGAAGCCATTCCCAAGCTTCAACAACTGTTTCGTCGGGCTTCTGTTTGAATTCAGTGATCTTTGCCCTTAGTTGCATGACCTTTGATGGTGGAAAGAACTTGGTCATGAACCTATTCATCATCTCCTCCCAGGTAGTAATACTCCCTGGTGCCATTGAATCCAACCATGTCTGGGCTCTATCCCTCAGAGAAAATGGGAAGAGCTTCAATCTCAAATCGTCATGTGTGATGCCCTCCACACTGATCGTTCGACACAGCTTATCGAACCTTGCCAGATGCAAGTTCGGGTTCTCATTTACGCTCCCTCCAAATTGATTGTTCTGCACCATGGTTATAATGGCTGGATTAATTCGAAATGGTGCAACAGGGCCACCCTGGTGGATGAGTACCCTGTTTTCTGTCGGCATCAAGTAATCCCACAATAGACTTGGCTGTTGATTCTGTACAGGCGGAGGCGGTTCATTGTGAACATTATTTGCAGGGGGCGGTGGATCATTCCGAAGATTATTGGCAGCCGCCCACTTTCTTTCTTTCTCTAGTCTTTCTGCTTCTAACCTTGCTGCTGGATTATCCATTTCTTTCTGAAGTTTCTGTTGTGCACGCCTCAAGCGAAAAGTCCTTTCAATTTCAGGATCTTCCGAATATTCAAGTGGTTGCCCTCTTCTGGGCATACACCAATATCTGCAGTAATGGTAGAAACAAGATCAACACGATTCAGAAAGAAAGGAAGACAAATCAAGAAAAAGAAATGGGGGTAAAGAAAAACTACTAAAACACACAAATTAAATTAATCTATTGCCCTTCCCCGGCAGTGGCGCCAAAATCTTGGTGTTTGATTTATATTCAACACATTCAACTACAAGTGCACATTGTCCCAAGTAATACTGGACATGTATCCAGGTCGAATCCACAGATAAGGGACTAAGTTAGATCAATTAAACTTGTGAATTTGTCGTAGCGAGAGCAAGTAAATGTAAAGATCAATAATTGGTTTTAAAGATTTTGGAAGTGCGAATAATTGCAAAGAAATAAAGTCCAACCAGTTTCCCAAGAACACAGTGAGATAGAAATCAAGATATGTGAGAATTGGGCCCCTTAGGTTTCTAATGTTTTCCTCATTTAATTTTAATCTTCCCGCAATCGATTTAATCAAATTCAAGATCCTAGTAGAATAAACTAAAAAGTATCCTTCCAGAATCCTAATTATCTATCCTACAGCAGGCATCGCTATGTGGTTCCCTTGTCTAGTTCTCCCACTAGCTAGTTGTCTAATTCGAGTTGTCTACCTTAAGTCCTTCCGGTGCGAAAGATAGAATTAAAGATAAGTCGTAGAAGTGATCAGTTTCTCCAATACATAATATACTCGAATTATCAAAACTTGAATTGAAGAAAACAAAATAGATGTCAAATATTCATTCGGAAAACAATATCATCCTAAGGTTCCCAACTGGGAATCTAGCCACACATGGCTATAATCAATAGCATGTTCGTCAAAAGCAAAACAAGAATTGAATATAAAAACATGTCAAAAAGAATTTCCCCTTTGGCGTTCAATCGTCTAAGCCTCCCGGATCGAATGAATTGATTACCTCAGATGTCAATCTTCCCTCCTCTCTTCTCAGATCTGAGGAAAGAAATCTGAATCGCTATGTGTATCTATCTCTCTACTTCTCTCGATCTCTCTATCTGTGTCTGTCTATCTCTATTCAAATCTGACCATCCCCTCGTATTTTCTCCTCTTTTTTCCTTTTAAGCTGCTGGGCCTTACTTCAGACTTCAGGCCTTAACTCCGTACGTCGCGCGGTCCACAAGGACCGCGCGACCAAGGACCGTGCGGTCTTCAGCCTTTGCACTTTACCTCTCACGAAGGACCGCGTGACCTCCACTACCTGAACCTCTGTTCCTTGCACGGTTAGTAACATGGTTTGGGCTTGAACGCATGCCTTCTAGTTTCTTTCATTGAAACTTCACTTAAAATGAATCCTTCACACTTAAACACCCATCAAAAAGTCCAACAATGGCATAAGAGCATCAAATATTCAAATTAACTCAAAATCAATCATTTCCACAGTTTTGACATCAAAATATTCAGGAGTTTGAAAGAAAAGTTCTCTTCAACATTGCCTAAAAACCTAACTTTTAGCAAGTCATCAATTCTCACCAAGGTTTCTTCAGGTAATTTATAGTTCATATATAGGACTACAATATGCATGGTTTGGATTTGTGATTTGGAGTTGGCATCATAAAGAAAATCGAGCTCAAAGTTGACCCAAAATTCTAGAATTTCAGTTTGAAGAACCCAGTAGCTCTCTTGAAGGCCGATTTTCAATCGGTTGTGGTTCGAGTTTTAGGTAGGTGTCTTCATATGAAGTGTAGCCCTTGTTCCCTATTTTCCAGAACTACTTTTGGATTTTTGATTAGGTAAGTATTGAATCTTGTAGGATTTCTTGAAGTTGGATGCTTCTTCAAGGAGGCTAGGGTTTTCTTAAGCTTTCAACAAGTGTTCATCTACCTTGCAAATCCAGGCAAGGGGTTTTTCTTCTGCATTTAGGATCCTTTTGGAGTGTTCTATTGATCTGGAAAGTTTGGTTCATTTTGGACGCGGTTTTGGAACCGCGGTATTCACCACGACATTGATACCTCGGGAAATATGGCATCTTGCTGGGAGCTGTGTGTTTCTTCATTTTTACGTGGTTTTCGAGCGTGATTTTAGTTTTGGGCCAATACCACGGGTTAGGCTAGCCTATTTTAGAATGTTATCTGATTCGTCTGACATTGTCTATTTTAATACACGTGCATTCGAACTTTAACTTAGATACAGTGACATCACCTAACTCTAAATACGTTGGTGTTTTAAATATGCTAATTGGGTATGGTTACGAGAATATGATTTTGAATGCTAACTGATGTTGTATTTTGACTCGTTTGGCCTGATGTGACACGATACTGTCATTTTGGCCCGTTTGGCCTAAATACTGACGTACTTAGCGATAAAGGCCCCGTTTGGGCAATATAAGTTTGATGCGTTGAGTTTTGCATAGATGTTTTGCCATGTGGCCCAGTGTGCGTGTGAACTACGTTTGGCCCATTTGGCTGGTGTAGACTGATAATGGTTTTGATCATTGTTGAATTGGATTTGAAAAGGTCCGGAAGGACAAATCTTTGATGTTTTGCCTTATGAGGCTGTGGTGTGTCGCTAACATTGTGCGCATGTCATTTTGGGTTGACTCGGCGAGGCAACATCTTGCACGAAAGCCTGCTTGTGACTTGTATGGGTATGTGTTTTGAGTTGTCCGTTTTTTAGGTATGGTCACTGCTAGGTGAAGACATGGGGCGATGGGCTGGCCAACGAGCCCAATGATGTGGCAACCGCTAGGTGGAGATCTTGGGGTGATGGACTGGCCAACGAGTCCGCAGGTTGCGCGCTAGGCATATTCTGTGCTGCATTTAGAATAGATAGGTGGATGTTAGGATACATGCATCATTTGCATTACATAGTTTACAACTGTTAACCGAATGCCTGGTATGGGATAGGTGAGTTGGTTAATGGTGTCGCTTTCTTTACTTCCTGTTATTGTGATTGCCTTTGTTGGGGGGACCCCTTGCTCAGCGTTTGCTGACCCTCATGGGTATTTACATATATTTCAGGTATGGATGATGAGCATGCATAGTCATTGGGGAATGGACGAGAGGACTGTAGATATTGTAGATACTGTTCATTTTGTTATACTGTGATCTTTTGATTGCTTTTATATATATTAGTACTGTTACTAGGTGGTGGACATGTGACATTATTTATGTACTGATATCGGTGTGTATGTGTCAACATGAACTTAATGTTATAAACTATTGTGTTACTGCTTTCCTTATTTGAAAATACCTAATCAAGAATTGGAAACTTTATGTGCTTTGCTTGTATTATGTGGTTGAGTCATACCTGTCTTGTACTGGTGAGCCTAAATTACCTGGCCACTACTTTAGGTTAGCTAGTATGCATGGCGCACCCACCGGAAAGGTGGCGGCGTTACAAAACCCTACTTGTGTATTTATACGCAACCCTCAAACCCTAAAATGAAATCTGAACGTGAAGTCTGAAAAGAATGAAGGCTGAAGGCAAAGTCTGATTGATTCATTTTCATATTTGGGTCTTTAATGTTTAACCCAAACTCAAAGGTTAAATTGTTTAATACTTGAAGTTTTAACTCTAACTTTCCCTCCATTGAAAAAGCTATGTCCTTCACCCAGGAATTTAATCCCAATTCAAACTTCAACATTCGAGTATTAAACTTTCACTTCAAATATTAAACTAAAGTCTAACTGAAGCTCGAAGTTTTAATTGGTTGGTACTCGAAGTTTTAACTTCTAACTTTTCCAGCATAGTTTCTGTCTTCCTGCCTTTTCAAGAGTTAAAACTTTTTAGTTCCTTCAGAATTAACTCACACTCGAAGGTTTAACTCATACTCGAAGATTAAACTTTAAAAGTTTATACTACCTCTAACCTTCCGGATTTAGTTTATTTCTTAAGTCTTTGTCAAGAGTTAGTCTTTTGACCATTTTGGAATTAAACTTAAACTCGAATATTAATATTCAACTTGTAAGTCTAACTTTTCCAAATTTTCATGGTCATTTTCATTCCTCATTTCCAACCTTAATTAATTTAATTAATTAAGTGCTTCATGGAAATTTTCTGCTCAATCTGTCTGTAACGACCCGAAATTTTCAACCGTTTCGAGCCATTACTACCGTATCAAATCATCTAAGCTAGTGGCCAATTAACTTAGAATCCTCGATACAAGGCCGGGTAAAACACACAAGAGCACCAACCACAGAGGAGTTCCATTATCTTAATTAAGTCTTACATGCGGAAACGAAATAAAAGGTAACGATCAACAATCCCCAAAACGTGCAATAAACTGAAACACAGACCACCACCAGCGTATCCGGGCATCACAGACCTGTCTCAGCCAAACCGGCTCATTCAACATAACCAACAGCCAAGGTAAGAGTATCAAATTGTGCAATAAACTGTCATATCAACCACTTCGCCATATTCGGGCTTCACCGCCCTATCACAGTCAAATCGGCTCAGTGTTCCACCTCAACAATATTAACGAGAATAACAAAACACAAATCAAGCACAGAGTAAATGCCGCCTAAGCTATGTCCACTCTTACCCCAATACCCATACTGTGCAGCTGCGCCTCCCGGAGGATCTATAAAAAGGAAAGCAAAAGGGGTCAGTACAACGTACTGAGCAAAAGTCTACAAGTGCTGGATTATACGAGGGATAAATCACATAAACAGGTAAGACGGAAGTAGATAACAATAAACAACATCACACCGTCCCATACCGGTGCTTCAACCACATAAACATACACAAATGCACGTGATGCATGACCTAGCATACACCTATCTACCCTATATGCAATGCAACACTAAAAATGCCTACGCCGGCAGCTACCTATCTAATGCCGAGTACGACCACGTGATCACACACCTCAATCCATGCCACGCCCCCGACCAGGCATACATATCATCAGGCAACTCGCCTCAGCCACAAACAGGCTCACATATCTATCATCACATCATCATCGTCTAAGGCTCATACAATATAATCATATCTATCACCGGGTACGGCCAGGTGATCGCACACCTCCCTTTATGCCACTAGGCAACAACCATACAATCCCATGCACATGATGTTCATAAATCAACAGCCTACTCAACTATGTTCCCATGCCAAATCACCACATCGTAGATGTCTAAGGTTCAAGTAATACCATCGTAACCATCGTGTTCGGGGTCACTAAAGCATAACGTACGTTCGGTTCCCATTTCAACATGTTATAGATGATCATAATTCATTTAAGCCCCACATTAACAATATCACTCTATCCAGATGTAAGATAACCGTCAACCTATCACATCAGGGAGGTCAAGTACCATGCACCACAGCCAAGTACAATCGAGTTAATACCAACTCATTAATGTTAGCATGATCGAATACGGCTCGCCACAGCCACATATCGGCTCACACAAGAACATGCATAGTAACACTTCATACCATACCGTGTATATAATTAGACACCATCCAGTCCATGTCATGTCATACGTCCGTCAATAGTGCCGAGAAGGCATCCCTCCAATCTCTCCCATTCCAATGTTAGTAATTTAGCAAACAGTGAATCAGGCAATCTATCAATCTAGGTTCACATGCCAATCAGTTATCCTACAAGATTTCCAAGACTCGGACATCTACAGCACCACAGCCTAGAATCAAGGTTTGAACGCAATAACAGTTTCCCCACGGATTCAAAAATAACAAGATCAATCATAACCGAGTCTAATAATTAAGGCATTACCACCCTATAACCGATTACGCGTAACACATCTCGAGTAACCTATACGTCTAGGTTAGCATGCCACATTTCCCAAGCCATCAGTTAGTAAGGCGCAATCGTAAACTCAACAACCTAGATTCAAGTTCTAACGAATCCCTAATCACGTCTCACAAGTTCATCATAGGTGTAAACATATTTCTCAATCACATGTAAATCACATACACTTAGGTTACAAGGTTAAGATGAACAAGGGATGTATGGAAACAATAATCAACACAGACAGATCAAGCGGTCCTTGCCGACCGTGCGGGCTCGACCGCGCGTAATCATACTCGACCGCGTTGGATGTCGCGCGGTCCAGAAGGACCGCGCGCCCGACCGCGCGCTCACGAACATAGCGAACTGACGTTCGCCTAAGTCGGAAACCAGAATCCAATCATGAAAATCACTAGAATGCACAAGTATAACCCTTGCCTGATTTATGATAGTCACCGATCCACACCCAAAAGCCCTCCAACATCTCCGGATCTCCCGATTCGTGCACAATGTCTCAAACCCAAAACAATCGAACGTCAAATCCACAGCCCCCACACACGTCTCAATGTTATAAACTGATAAAACTCAATCCACATGACTTACCTTAGTATTCCGATCGGGTATCATCTCTTGCACGCTCCAAACCGAACCAACAAAGAACAACTAGAGTTTCAAGAGGAAAAGAGGGCTAGGGCGACCTGTAGAAAATAGCTCTGCAAAAAATGAACTGCCAAGGATAAGAAATGAGAGTAAAAACTGATCCGTCATGGGCCGGAGCGCATGGGGCTGCCATCCAGCCTCGCGCGGTCCTTACGGACCGCGCGCTCGACTGCGCGGCCTCTAGAATGCGGATAGTGAGTCACTACATGTTGAATGTAAGCCTTGGTCAACTGTTCTATGGACCATGTCATTCTGATCGATATAGAAACATCACTCTTCGTTAGTCAATAGCCATGGTGTTACAGTTACGTCGAGTGCGAGGTAATCCGGTCACAAAGTCCATGGCTATTGACTCCCACTTCCACATAGGTATCTCCAACGACTAAAGTAACCCCATCAGTCTCATGTGCTCGATCTTCACCCACTGGCATGTCACACACTGTGCTACAAACTCTTCTATCTCTCTCTTCATCTTAGGCCACCAAAACATCTGTCTCACGTTTTTATACATCTTGGTCACTCCAGGATGAATAGAATAAGTCGTCGTATGTGCTTTGCTCATAATACGAGTCCTCAACTCGGGCAGTTTTCTCAGAACGCAATATCGATAACCTATTTGAACAATTCCGGCGTCGTCTATCTGGAAAGCCTGCGTCTGACCCATCTCAACTCTCTGCCGTATATTCTGAATACATGAATCTTGCCCCTGACATGCAACAATCTCCCCCAAGAGTGAAGGTACAACTGTTACTTATTTCAATCTCTATCGAATCCCCTCGTGTGGTAAAATCTCTATCTATAGTCTTTGCAACTCTGAATACACCTATGGAGACACTATCACAATCCCTAATCGGGGTCTCTTCCGACTCAAGGCTTCGGTTACCAGGTTCACTTTCCCCTCCTGGTACTGAATCTCTAAGTCATAGTCAGCAATCAATTCCAACCACCTCCTCTGTCTTTGTTCAACTCATGCTGGGTGAAAATGTATTTTAGATTCTTATGATTAGTGTAAACTCGGCACCTCAATCCATACAAATAATGCCTCCAGATCATCAGCGCGTGTATAATCGCTGCCATCTTCAAGTCGTGGACACGGTAATTCTATTCGTGTGGCTTCAATTGTCTAGATGCATAAGCAATATTACGTGCCCCTTCTGTATCAGTACACATTCCAACCTCAACTGCAATGCATTGGTATGAACTTCGAACTATTTAAAGTCTTCGGGAAGGACTAAAATCGGTGCCTCAGTCAATTACTTCTTCAGCTCCTAGAATGCTACCTCACACTCCTCTGTCCACCTAAACCTCATATCCTTCCTAAGTACTCGTGTCATTGGCCTAGCAATACTAGAGAAATAGTGGATGAAATGACAATAATAACCAACTAGGCCTAGAAAACTACACACCTCAGACACGTCCTTCAGAGACTCCCAACTCACCACAACCTCCTAGTGTTCGAAATTTAATTGACACAAATACCGAAAGTATACGGTTGTCCAAGCAATAACTGGATGAGTATTCAGGCCGTATTCCACAGAGAAGGGACATAAAATAGGTGAATTAAATTTGTGAATTCTCGTAGCGAAAGAAAATCTAAGTGCAAGTGTAAAGATTGAATTTTTAATAGAACTTTGAATGTGAAAGATTATAAAGATTCAGTTTTTATCAGTTTCTAAGATTGCAAAAGGAAGGATTTCAAGATCTTGTAGAATTGGGACCCCTAGGTTTCTATCATTTTCCTCGTTTAGTTTAATTTCCCTTGTAATCGATTTTAATCAAATTCAAGATCCTATTAGATTAGATAAGCATGTATCATTCTGGAATCTAAGTTATCTATCCTAAGACATGCGTCGCTATATGGTTCCCTTATCTAGTTCTCCCACTAGCTAGTTATTTAATTGAGTTAGCTATCTGAGATCCTTCCGGGTGTAACAATAGAACTATGCACAAGTCACAGAAATGGCCAGTTTCATAGACACTAAATTGTACCCAAATTAAATAAATATTGAATTGAAGAAAACAAGCAAAGTTTCAAACATCATTCAGAAAATAAGAAAATCTAGGGTTCCCAACAAAAGTTTAGCCACACATGGCTTCAATCAACATCAAGTTCATAAAATATGAAATCAAAATTGAAAATAAAAGCATGTGCAGTAAACCCCCTCGGCGTCAACTCATCCTCACGTTCCGCATGGGATGAATTGATAGCTTCGGCTTTGGATCGAATGGAGCTATCTTCAAAAATCTCAGAAATTGATTGTGAACAGTATCTTCTGTCGTGTGTCCTGTGTCCAATGGTGTCTGGTGTCCTCTTTCTTCAAGATTGCCTTTCCAAAGATAATCCTATGGTTGCTGGGCCTTACCTCATACTTCAGGCCCATTTTGCTATTTTACCGCGATATTGGGCCTGGAAACAAACACCGCGGCCCAAATACCGTGGCAGCCCTTATCTCTCAATCCCTGGTCGTTCCACGGTATTGGCCGCGATTTAAATACCACAGCCAGAATACCGAGGAAACTTCTGGCTTGAATCCCTGGTCTTCCCGCAGTCATGGCCGTTGTATATGTCTGACGTGCAGTTTCCTGAAGCTCCATGCTGAAAACTGAGAATTTCAAGTTCCTGCACACTCAAACAAACATCAAACCTTCCAATAGAAGCATAAACAACATCAAACAATCAAATTGGCTCAAAGTGGTTCATTTCAAGAGATTGACATCAAAACATTCTAAAATCCATTAGAAAAATCCATTTAAACATTGACTAAATGCCTAACTTTTGGCAAGGCATCACCTCCACCTTCGTCGGATCGATAGCTACACCCTCAGTGGAAATGATATGTCCTAGGAAAGAAACCTGATCAAGCCAGAAATCGCATTTCAAGAGCTTCGCATAAAGCTGGTGTTCTCATAGAGTGGTCAAAACAATACGCAGATGACCCTCGTGGACCTAAGTAGTGGCAGAATAAGCCGAAATATTATCAATTAAAACCATGACACACCGATCAAGAAAGGGATGAAAAACTCGGTGCATCAGATCCACAAAGACTTCGGGAGCATTCGTAAGACCAAACGACATAACCGTAAACTGAAAGTGTCCGTAACAGGTACAGAAAGTGGTAATAGGACGATGAGCCTCAGCAATATGAATCTAGTGATAACCAGAACATAAATCAATCTTAGAGAATACAGTCGTGCCACATAGCTGGTCAAAAAGATCCTCAATATGAGGTAATAGATTCTTCATCGTGAGCTGGTTCAACCCTCTATAGTCAATACAAAATCACAGGCTAGCATCCTTCTTGCGCACGAGAAAAACTGGCACTCCCCTCGGTGAAGTACTCGGTTGAATGTAACCCTTCTTCAAAAACTCTTGCAACTGAGCATGAAGCTCCCTCAACTCCGCTGGAGCCATACGGTAAGGAACTTTCAATACCGGTTCGAGCATCCCACACTAAATCAATAGTAAAGTCAATCTCTCAAGGGGGAGAAGGCCAGTAATCTCCTCAAGAGAAACATCGGGAAACTCAGAAACAACATGAATAGAACTAAACCCCATTATCCCCCTTCGACACATCAATCACATCATAGATATATACGGGGTAACCCTTCTGTACTAAGGATGAAAAGAAATAGCCGACATAATATGTATAATAGGCGGAATCGAAACAGGGTGGTGAGAAATATAAGTACCTCGATCCTGAAAAGATATACCGAGGGATGTCACAGTCAATTCGTGCACGATGCAGGGATAACCAATCCATCCCTAAAATCACGCCAAACTCTTGTAAAGACAACACATTTAAATCTGCATGAAATGTATGATCCTCGATCACCACCTCCACACCCCATAACCAATATCGACAATCAACCGTATCCCTCGATGGCATAGACACCGACAAATGACTGGGTAGTAATGGTCCCAACCGATCTATAGTGCAGAAGTACTAGGAAATAAAAAAACTGGAAGCACCCGAATCAAATAAAACAAAAGCAGGATATGTTGCAACAGTAAAGGTACCTGCTAATACGTCTGATCGCTGCTCTGCCTCCTCCCTACCAATCACATTCAATCGGGCCCCTCTACCACTCGTCTGACCCCAATCCCTAGTAACTGCCCCTCGGCCTCGAATCTGGTGCTGATCATGGTCTCGTGCAAATCTCGAGCAATTGTGACATCGATGCCCCATCTCCTAGCAGTAAAAACACTACAATGGATCCCTGTCTACTGGTGGCACTCGGACGGCTTAGAGTTGGACACTCAGCCCTACTGTGTCCAAACCCCTGGCACTCAAAACAATTTATCCTCAAATCCCCCTCTCGACTAGTATCACCTCGCAACTGACCTCCCCCGCTTCCCTCATCGTTGCGCCTTATAGGTTGTCCCGAACTTGGCCCCCTACCAGCTCTTCGTCTCTTGGTACCTCGAGAAAACTGCTCCTCCCAACTGTGTCGCCACGCCTCAAAGAACCGCCGAAAATCACTACTGAGATGCTCAGTGAAAAGTGCATGCTCGTATGCTGCTCTCAATGTGATACCCTACAGCAGGTACCTAAAATCGGATCTCACCAATGCATGTAACCCATCAATAAACTTCCACACCTTCGCTGCGTTAGTCAGCACGAGGTCCATCCCATGTCTCATCAACTCGATATAATGATAATAATATGCAGTAACTGTCATGTTGTTCGTCTGCACCAACTCCCTGAACTGCTCTCGCTTCGCTGCACGAAGCTTAGCTGGGTAAAAGAAATCTCCCATAGCCTGAATGAATGTACCCCAATTGTGTTCAAGTGGTGCTATCGGATCTACCTCCTGGACATGCCACCACTATAGAGCCCGACCAACTAAGTTAAGTAATGCCACATGCACACACTGGTCTGCAGGACACCCGATTGCCATGAAGATACGACCTATACGATACACCCACTAATCTAGGACAATCAGATCTAACTCACTGAAAATGTAGGCAGCTGATGTCATGCCGCTCGTTCAACGTAATCGATACCCATAGTTGCTGGCCTCTAGCCCTCTCGCCTACCTCTCCGCGGAGGTGGTACATCCTCCTCCAATAACTCGGGCTCCTCAAAGGCCCTATCATACTGGTTCACCTCGGGCAACTTCAGTGGCGTAGTGAGACATCTTCATGGGCGTCCCTTCCCACGTGCTACCACTACAAGAAAAATCCAAAAGGGGCGACGAAAAATTTTTTCGTAGCCCTTTTTTTAAAAATAAAAAAGGGCGACGGAAATGTTTTTCGTCGCCCTTTTGGCAACGAAAAGGGCGACGAAAAAGTTTTCTGTCGCCCTTTTCTTAAAAAAATTAAATAAAAAAGGACAACGGAAAGGGCGACGAAAAAAATTTTGTCGCCCTATTTAAAAAAAATTAAAAAAATTCAAAAAAATATGAAATAAATAAATTAAATATTTATTAAAATAATTATTTTATAAATTAATTAATGTATAATTAATATATATATAATTAAAATATAAATAAATATGTAATTAAAATTAATTATATATTAATATATATAATTAATATATTTAATATATATTAATTAATATAATGAAAATAAATAAATATTAGTTAATATAATTTTATAATGCAAGTGCGAATACGGCTAGTTTAGAATCGCTTATTCAAATTTGTCAACCATCAATTGGTGGAAAATTTTTTCATATTAGATGCATTTGTCATATTTTAAATTTGTGTGTTCAAGATCCTTAATCTTCTTTAAAAGATCATGTTTCTCCTATTAGAACGGCAATTTCTTATTTAGTAAGACATGCATCTTTATTAAAAAAAATGGAAAAAGTTTTGTAGGCAACAAAATATTTTACCAAGAAAATTTTCTCTTGATGTCTCAACTCGGTGGAATTCAACTTTTAAAATGTTGTCTACCTCTTATGAATATAGAGATGCATTATGCGCTTTATTTTCACAAGAAGCAATTGAGTCGTTTTACTTTATTTCCCCAACAATGGGATTCATGTTCAAATTTATGCGAAATTTTACAAGTTTTTAATGAAGCTACTAATGAATTATCCGGTGTTTATTATCCTACTTCTAATTTAGTTTTAGATCATTGTGTCAAAATTGCAATTATTTTAGAATCAAATTTGCAAGATGAACTTTTAAGTAGTGCTATTTTTGCAATGAAAGTGAAATGGTTGAAATATTTTTGTAATATACACGATATATTTTTAGTTG
>MAYD01769569.1:0-11244 GCA_001909325.1 Ruellia speciosa
GCAGATTTCACAAGAACATTCATGAACAATAATGAACATCAAATTTCACAGAACAAATTTCTCATGCATATTAGTCCGAAATATGCCAATTCTGCCAATTTTCCTAATAATTGTGACATGCCAAAATTTTCCAGCATCCAAAATATGACCAGAAATTGCAATTGTAATTCATCAATCAATGCCATATGTTCTGTAAATCCAAAATAATCCAGTGTATATAGATCTATCAACTAAAAACAGAAATCAACAACTAATCTAGCTAACATCTACGAAAGCCATAACAAAAACAGTACATCTAACACCTAATCTAGATCTAACCACTAAACAAAAGCACAAAATAAAGTAAAACAAAGCAAAACAGAATCTGAACCTATAAACATCAAACCCTAATCTAACGAGTAAAGCAATAAATCTAGTCTAACCACACAACAAAAATTAAATCTATACTAGAAAGCATTAAACTAAACTAATCTAACACTAACCAGCCAAAATTGGATCAAATGATCCAATGGCAAACCCTACCCTAAGACTTACGAGAAACCTTGAACTCCTTCGCCTTCAAGTCCTCTATAAAACGTATCTTCAGAATAAAATTGGTCTCCCCTCTCACGTACTGCATGCTCGTATTTATAGGCTGGAAATTCTTTAGATCCTTAAAAATTGCATTATGGTCCTTGGTCTTCATTCTTCCCATAATTTGCCCCATAATATCACCTTTGCATAGAGAATTCGAATTATCATCTTGATTTGTAATATTGTATTGGAATCCTTTCATGAAATAAACCTGAGGCAATATAAGACATTAATCCCGTTTTGATGTTATCAAATGATCATTTTAATCACAAGACAATATTCGGAATTAATTTGAAATAATAATAGAAAGAATGAACCTGTGAATCGATGGCATTTCCTGTAATTAATCACAAAATTGGAATCTCAATCAATATCGACATCATAATCCGAATCCACCAAAATCGGAAAAACTCGGAATTATTCGGATTCAATTTTAATTGTTCGGAATGTGTTCGGAATTTCTCATATCGGAATATCTACAAGTTAGAATGGATTCACTTCACCACCAGGGCCCACTCCTTTTCTCAATAAAATCGCCATATCGGAATATTGGATTAATCAAATTATCCGATAATATCCGAAAATATTCCAATTATTACAATCAATTCCGATGATCCAAATTCTCACACTTTCATTTTATTTGCCATTCTGATTCCTTAATGCAATTACATTTCAACATTCTTGACATTTTTGATTTATGATTTTAAATTCCAATTTAATTAAAAATTGTCATTATTTAAAATCATTTAATTATGCCAAAAATTCTCATGAAGAAATTCCTTCCAAAATATTGATTTTATGCACACAAGCACAATGAGATTTTATTCCAAATGGGATAAAAATCCTTTATTCAAAACCACAAAAAACATGGACAAATCGAGCCATTTCTGAATGTGGACCAATAACAATTCGCGATTTTGTATCGGTCAACACTTAGACTGAAATTACCCAAATATCATTATTCAAAGCAGTAAAAACTATCAAACATGAGGTAAATTAGCCATAAAAGGCCATGAAATAAACTGTAAATGACGGTCAGAACGGCCAACATCAACACTCTGTGAACCCTGATCATTGTGATACTGTACCCCTGAGTCTCTGCACACTGCTCGACTGCACGGGTTCTGAATCACTGAACTGGTCAACTGAACACGGCTCCTCTGATCAACCAATGCCCTGGTCATCCGACCAACTGATCATCTGAACCATCTTATTCCCTGATCACCCGATCGACTGAATCACTGATCATCCGAATCAACTGATTCCCTGACCATTTGACTAACTGATCTGATCCCTGATCATCTGAACACTACATCACTGAACAGCTGAACCCCAAATCGCTGACTACTGACTGAGTCAATCTGATTACTCCACAACTGTTCACTGTTCAATCATACCACGAATCTATTGATCATCTGAACTCTTGCACAGCTGAACCCCTGAATCACTGATCACTAAACGACCCTCACTGATTACTGAGTAACTGTGCACTGATCAATTGAACTGTTGTACCACTGATCGGATTTATTCTAAGGTTAAGGCTTGTTTTAGGATACTATCCTAGTCCGAACAGCCTAATCCTCATGAGATTAGCCTAGTTGTCTACAAGCAATCACTCAAATCGCAAGTAAACGCACAGAATGATCCTGATCCCACAGGCATCACGCAAACACATTACCTGATCAGGGTTTATCACACATAGATATTAGCACCTTCTCAGGTATCACCAAGCATAGATATTAGCACCTTCTCAAGTATCGACAAGCATAGATATTAGCACCTTCTCAGGTATCACAAAACTTTCTACTTTATGCAAAATGCATAAGGGTTAAGAAAGCTAAAACCAACCATGCATGTCTTTGTGCATTAACCAATGCACCTATACACACACGAAAACCAACATGTTTTTATGCAAAAACCGATGCATCTTTACATGTCAAAACCATGCATGTTCGAAAAATATGCATAACACTTGGGATGGCTTGCCTACCTGGCTCACTTAATCCCTTTTAAAAGGTCATTCCTGCAGGAACATGCTGTATGCCAATGTAATGCAATGACCCAATGCAATCAATAAGCATACACAACATACAAGTCAAAAACACCTGATTCTCATAACAGAAAGAATCCCGAGTAGTCTTTACCCAAGATTTGACTTGTCGTATCCAAAACACTAGTGTTCATGACCTGACACGCTGACATTCAGATACTGCTAAGCAAACGGAACTGGCGTCCGCGAAATGCAACCTGTTCTGACCACAAGTCACATGAACTGAGACTAGTCTGCCCCAACTATCACGCATTCGTATCTGCGTCAATATCCAGTCTGTTGTCGGCCTCAGTTCTGTTTAATACCCTCAGTCGGTCGCCCTGTCAACATCCCTGACAAACCGGCTGAACTTCCCTCTGTTCTGACCATCTCGTAGCTAACTTTGCCTCTGTGGCACAGGACACTAACGCTTCAGATGTCCACTTTTTCTGCCATGTGGTAACGGGCAATCCTTCGCTACATGGTCCTCCCGTCCTCAGTTGGAACACATGCACCAAGTTCCATCACACCGATAGCCGAAGTGGCTCGTATCTACCTCGAACCGGCCCTTCGAGGTTGTTTCCCTAGTTTGCCTTCTCACAAGCCTCATTCCATAAAAAACTGGGCGTTTTTCTTGATTAGCCGTGTCATTGGTCGGGCAATCTTCGAGAAATTCTCCACAAATCTGCTGTAGTATCCAGCTAACCCCGGAAGAGCACGAATTTCCGTCACATTTTTCGGGGTAGGCCAGCTCTGCACAGCCTCAACTTTTGCCAAATCGACTGATATCATGTCCTTTGACACCATGTGTCCTAAAAAGGCGACACGGTCAAGCCAAAATTCGCATTTGGACAACTTTGCATAGAGCTGGTTATCTTTCAGAGTCTGCAATACTTGTCTCAAATGCCTAACATGGTCTTCCGGGCCCCTCGAGTAGACCAGAATGTCATCAACGAAGACGACTACAAACTCGTCCAAGAAATCCCTGAACATTCGACTCATCAAATTCATGCTATGCAGCAGGCGCGTTTGTCAACCCGAAAAGCATCATTGTAAACTCGTAATGCCCATCATGCGTCTTGAAAACTGTTTCTTCTTCAACGGCATGAGGAAATTCCTTCTCAAGTGTCTTTCCTTGCCCCAGTTGAGGCACACAAATGGCCTCCCATCACATTTCCTATCATGATGATTCGTGTCACACCTCGGACATCCATCATTCCCTTACATTACCTCCCTTATTCCTTGATCCTATCCCGAGTCCTATGGTCCTTGGCGATCATCCCCACTCTGATATCCCTAATCTGTCTGAGGTTCCCGAATGGTGATGCCCTCTGCTTTTCCATTGAGTGTGGTCCATCTAAGGAAACCATTCTATCTTTACCTTTATCCTTTCGGTGGTTCTGTCGCTCTGGTTGATCACCCCCAACCTGCGACCACTGGTACCGCTGAACCAATTGCTGACTCTAAGTGCGCCATTAGATCTGCATTAAGTGCTGACTCATTCTGATACTGAACAAGCCTATCGCTGCGCGGCGACATCTGAACCACAACCTGCTAGTCAGTGCCCTGAAATTGGACCCAAAATCCAACCTGATACGAGTGGGTGGTCTCGCACGGGCACCAACGTTCATACATACATCAACCACAAGACGGAGATGCATGCAAACCCCAAAAGAAAACCCCCCACTCACATGCCTAAACGTCTAGACCAGGTGTTATTCACATAGGCACGTTGGGTTTTACAAGTTTTAATAGTATAGAGCATACATTGCTCTGATACCACCGTATAACATCTCGATTTTCCCTATCGGAAAATGTTACCGCCACACCTAACTTACCTCGGGTTCTACGACCTAACCCTTAGTAAGCTCAGTGCTCAGGCTAACCTTGGTGTCTAGTCCTATCAGAGAGCGCCGGATTTTAGAAAGCGAGTCCCCTCTGATCACGGCTTAGCGTATTAAAACAAGGACATGCAACTGCGGAAAACAAACTGATACCAAAACGAATACAATCAACGGGCCCACGTCCGGGACATGGCTATTTAATACAAGCCATTAACGAATGAAAGTATGGTTCATGAAAGTACATCACACATATGCAACTTAAGAGTTCTAATCCTCTCAACTTACATCCCTCGAGGCGTTGCCTCGCCCAGTGTGCTCAATGGCCAGGGGTATGTCCCCCGGCCCTTTGACATCTGCAAGAACAAGTACAGCTTAGTCGAAAAGACTAAGTACGGAACATACACAATGATGCACATGAGTATGACCATGACATGAGTTCCACCCCGAGGGCATATCTGTATTGCACTCAGAGGGTTTAAAATCCAATGCGGCCTTAACTGAAACCATGCAGGTTTATAAATCCATGCCGTTATCAAACCGTTCACCCTAAGCGCGAACACAGCCCGGCTACCACGCGAACATGATTTCACCCTTCCCATACTTAGCCACAATTGGCATAGCTCAGGGTGAGGGTCCAGACCGTGTACTCAACAGCTGTGAGGCGTTTCGGGGTTTTAAACCAAATCACAAGTGCACCAAAACTGTATGCAAATCGAAGGTTTTGAGAATATGATGCATAAAACCGTATGCAATGCCATCCACACTGAATATATTGCGAAGGAATAGTTCAGTGGGTTTAAAATCCGTATCCCAAAGCAATCCAAGAGGACCGTTAGGCAGATCACGCTATACGGACTCCAAGGTTATGGGAAAACAATGCATAAGACACTATGCCATGAACCTCGCACCGATTGTATCCCAAAGATACTTCTCAGTGGTTTTAAAATCCTTCCATGCAACATTTATTATGCAGCACGAATGACAACCCATAACGTTATTCATGTGACAAAACACGATGCAACATGATTAGACCAATGCGGCACAACAATGCAGCATAAACAACTGTAATCTCCTTATCATGTAGCACATCAATGAGATAACTGTAAGCGATACGACATGCAAAACAGTACACAAGCAGTAATAGAGTGAATGATGACCTAGACCTCTTGAACAACCGGAGGCACCACCACGCTCCAAATTGCCAAGTACAAAATGATGCCCGGTGACTGTAACACCCCATGTTACAAGCATGTAATTTCGGGGTCCAAAAATGTGTAAAAAAATTTCGCGAATTTAATTATTGAAAAATAATTAAATTATAAGGTGCAAATAATTTTACTTGGACTTTGGAGTACAACGGACACGAGAAACCGATTGACAATGGATAAATTAATTGGGCCAAGTTGTTAGAAAAGCCCAATTAAAGATCCGGAGGCCCAATAGCGACAAATGGGGTGACATTTAGTAAATAATATTTCTAGGGGGATTGGAAGAGGAATATTAAAAACTGGTGGGGTCAGAGTGTAAAGTCTTGAGACTTGGGGGACAGAAATGGAATTCCAGCAAGTTTAGGGACTAGAATTGGATTTTAGAAACTTCAAGGGACTCAATGAAATAAGATAGAAACCTTGAGGACTCAATTGAATTAATCGAGAGATGGACGGACTCAATCAGAATTAAGGAACTCTTGATTTAATTCATTTACAGAATCAGAATGAACGATGGCAGAATTCATTCTTCTTTTCCATTTCCGCTTATTCATCTCGTTTCCGCTCCCGATAGCCAGAATTCCGCTATGCAATTGCCCAAATTCCGCTATGCGATTATCGAATTTCCGCTATAGGATTCAAAATCAAATCCCATCCGCATCCCACGATTTCAAAACTTCCGCAAACCTTTCTTCTCTGGCGATTGCGCATCGAAGGCCGCGCGAGTAACACCGCACGGCAGTCTTCGATTGGGGCCATGGGAGGTGGCAGAATCCTCGATTGGCCATGAGGGTCGGCTGCCTCGACATTAAAAAGGGGGAAACCCCTAATGTCCCTCGTCGATTTGGAGCTTGGAGGCATCAATACCACTCGGCCGATTTGCGAAGGTAATCCCTTGTGAACCCTGACAGTTCGATTTGCGGATTTTCGATTTTGGTTGTGCATTCGTGTTCTTGGTTTTGCATTGGGGTCGAATTAAGAATTTGGGAGTCAATGTTTCTAAGTTCCGATTTTCAGTTTCAATTGGTCTTGAATTTGGTTCTGTGTGGGTACTGGCTCTGTCCGAATTGTTGAATCTATCTTCAAGTGTGATTATGGTATGCATTCGGTCTCAGTTGGATAATGTGGTTGATGTGCATATGGGTCCAGCTGTCGTGTTTGTGGTTCAGTCTCTATGTTGGTCTTGTTATTGTCACAGTGTGGGAATTTGATAGATGCTCGATGATGCTTGTGAGGGTGATGACCTTGTGCAACCCACCAAAATCCATTTGGTGTGGATGGCACTTGTGGGTTGAGGTAATGCATGGTTGTTTTAGATTCAGTTCTAGTCCGGTATTTGTTCTGTTTCCAGTGTGCATTGTCTGTCTCCGTGTTCAGTGTGGCTTTTGGTTGTTAGTGATGTGGTCTCAGGTTCTATGCTCGGTTCTGTGGTGATCTATCAGTTTGCATTTCTGTATTGAGTTGCGTTCAGCTCTGTTGTTCTGTGTCTGCCAGGTTGTGAATTTGGTTTCAATTTGGAGTGGGTGATAATGCCCGATGATGATTTAGGAGGGCTGTGATGAATGTGCAACCCCAAGTCCTTGGTGGATGGCACTAATGGATTGAGTCACTATGCATACTCAATCCTGTGTTAAATCTGTCAATTAGGCATCTTGGTTAAAGGTTCGGTTACAGTCAGTGAGTTGTTTTTGCAATGGCATTTCTGTGTCCCTGTATAGCATGCCTTCTGTCTCTGTCTTGCATGTGGTGCTGTATTGGTGTATGCAGTGTGCCGGTTCTGTCAACTTGGCATTGTCACAGTGTGTTGTTGTTGTTTGGATTACAGTTTATGCACTTTGAGTTGGCATAGCATTGCATTTTGCCCGATGATCAGTGATTGAGGGCTCGGTCGAGACAATTTGATTATGCCACCCCTTTTACCGGTTTAGAGGCATAATGAGTTGGGATTGGCACTTGGCCTGTGGTGCAGTTTAGCTTTGTTTCAGGCCGAGCATTCTATCTCAGATGCATCGCTTGATTCAGTTTGCATTTGTGGCTCCAGTCTGTGTCGTGTATTGATGTTGTTTCTGTCTCAGCCTTGCATTCGGTTACAGTGCAGTATGTTATGTCTCAGTGTGCTGTGTTGCATTCTGTCACCTTCTGTTTCAGTTGCATTGGTTCCGAGTTATGTCGTGTTCTGTCTGTGTGCAGTGGTGGAAATCTGTCATGGTCAGTCCAGTGTTGTCCAGGATGTTGTGTGTGGAATTCCATTCTAGTATCAATTTGTCGATGAATCCAATTTGTTGAGTTTCCCCTCTCGGCCTTTGGCTTGATGTTGGTTGGAAACTCTCAAATTTGGAAAATTGGGATTGGCCGATGACGATAAAGATCGAGACCGATCCGAGGCCCCCAAGAACGGTCACTTTGTTTCAGTTGGGTCGGATGTAGTGTCGAGTGTTTGGGGGGCTGTTTTTGGTATTCCTTGCATGTCTCATTTTGCATAGATTAATTCCTAATGATGGGAATAGTTATGGGGAATGAATTGGGTCGGTTGTTGCATGAAATCAGTTTGACAGAATTGAACAAATTGGGTTGTGTCATGATTCATTTGCGATTGGCAGGATTGACCTAAATGAGACTGCGGAAATTGGTGGATTGAAATTAAAATTGACATGAAATAATTGATTCATCTCATTCAATTGAATTTGGCAGAATTGGTCATTTTGGTCTGTTCTGCATTGCGGAAATTGGGGTGAAATTGGAATTCAATTTGAAATGAATTAATTGATGACATTCAATAGCAGATTCGGACAATGGGTCTTGAACAATAAATTGAATGATTCATTCCAGTGGGCAAACAGAATTTGTGGGCTTGGGTCCAGGTAGAATTAATTAATTAGTGATTGAATCAGATTCACTGAGCCTATTCAGTTGGGCCTTAACAGAGTTAATTAATTAAAGTGGGCCTGGACAGAATTTTTCAGTGGGCTTGGTGATTATTAAATCATCTGGCAGAAATAGAATTGGGCCTAGCAGAAATAAATTCAATAAATTAATTCAGTTTTGACGGACTTCTTGGACATTGAAGTGGTCTTGGAATTAATTTCGATAAGTCATGGACCCAAGGATTAATTTTAAATGGGCTTTGGACATTGGACTTAATTAATCCTAATTAATCTAATTAATTGGGATTAAAAGAGATAAGGAGACATCTAGTTAAATTGGATCAGTTGAAGAAATATAATAATAATCAGGGGGATTATTATTATTATTATTATTATTTAATTGTTGGGATCACAATTAAATTAAGGCTTTTGAGATGGATAATTGATTCAAGGTATTGATGTCAGTTTTTCCGGGTTGCAGATGTCAGTAATGGGATTGGAATACTGTCAGCAGCCAGTGTCAGAGTTTTCCAGTCAATGTTACAGAAGACTGTAGATAATGATACGGACTTACACTAGGCAACCATAAGTCCCGTTCGTGGCCTAGGACTTAGAATTATGCATGATAATTTAAGTCTAGAAATTTAAATACATGACGTATTAATTTCTTTCTTCACTGGCCATATGTGTTCGTACTGTGCCTTGCTTGATTTATCTGTTATATGTGTTTTACATGCCTATCACGTCATTTGCATTAAATGAGCCTAGCATGTAATTTGGTATCGCATGTAACCGGATAACGCCTGTCGGTGGTCGAGCAAGTGATGACTATTCCTTGTCTCGAGCCGACATAAAGGCACATCAAAAAGTGGACACGTGATCACTTAATGACGATTAATCATCTCATTAAACCGGATAATCACGTAAAGTGGAAATATAGAGTGACGACCAAATTCACCCTCTGGGTTGATCGCCATAAGGAAAAGTCCACACGCGTGAAGGTTACTTGACGCGTTAAAAGGGTCCTAGTCTACTCTCGGGGTTAGCTACCTTGTGGAGGTTTACCGGTAATTTAAGATTAGGTTTTCAGGGGGTAGTCTAGCTGTAACGGGTGGGGTGATTACGTCGTTACGCAAGGCCATTATGACTTCTCGCAATCACCCAAAACATTGTGATAGTGGGTAGTGACCCTGCATGTCGCCCACAGCCATATGTTCAGGTTCACATAATGCCCCTATTTACACACACAATGCTTTGGTGTACGGGTTAGAGATGGGTGATTCCACTTAACCGTCACTGAGCATCCTTTGTACTTGACAATTTAGAGCGTGGTGGTGCCTCCGGTTGTTCAAAGAGGTCCAGGTCATCATTCACTCTATTACTACTTGTGTACTGTTTTGCATATCGTATTGCTTACAGTTATTTCATTGTTGTGCTACATGATAAGGAGGTTACCGTTATTTATGCTGCATTGTTGTGCTGCATGGGTTTAATCATGTTGCTTGGTGTTTTGCTAAATGAAGTGTGTCATCTGTTATCATTCATGTTGCATCGTGTTATGTTGCATGAATAACGTTATGGGTTATCATTCGTGCTGCATGATAAATGTCGCATGAAAGTATTTTAAAACCACTGAGAAGTATTTTTGGGATACACTCGGTGCGGGGTTCATGGCATAGTGTCTTATGCATTGTTTTCCCATAACCTTGGAGTCTGTATAGCGTGATCCGCCTAACGGTCCTCTTGGGTTGCTTTTGGATATGGATTTTAATCCCACTGAACTATTCTTTTGCAATACATTCAGTGTGGATTGCATTGCATACGGTTTTATGCATTGGTTTCTCAAAATCTTTGACTTGCATGGCGAGTACCGCCTGGCAGTCATCGGATTGCATTGATGATTTGGTTTTTAACCCTGAAACGCCTTACAACTGCTGAGCACACGGTCTGGACCCTCACCCTGAGCTATGCTAAGGGTGAAATCATGTCCGCGTGGTGGCCGAGCTGTGTTCGCACTTAGGGTGAACCGTTTGATAACGGCATGGATTTATAAACCTGCATGGTTTCAGTTAAGGTTCATTGGATTTTAAACCCTCTGAGTGCATTGAGGATATGCTCTCGGAGTGGACGC
Source organism: Ruellia speciosa (assembly GCA_001909325.1). Lineage (NCBI taxonomy): Eukaryota > Viridiplantae > Streptophyta > Magnoliopsida > Lamiales > Acanthaceae > Ruellia > Ruellia speciosa. The sequence goes on from MAYD01769569.1 coordinate 10,650, forward strand.
ATATCATGATCATACTCATGGCATTCATTTGCATTGTGTATGTTTCGTACTTAGTCTTTTCGACTAAGCTGTGCTTGTTCTTGTAGATGTCGAAGGGCCTGGGGACATACCCCTGGCCATTGAGCACGCTGGGTGAGGCAACGCCTCGAGGGATGTAAGTTGAGAGAACTAGAACTCTTAGGATGCATCCGTGGGATTTACTTTCACGTACTGTACTTTTATTCGTTAAATGGCTTGTATTAAATAGCCATGTCCCGGACGTGGACCCTTGATTGTATTCGTGTTGGTATCAGTTTAGATTTTCGCACTTGCATGTCCATGTTTTAATACGTTGAGTCGTGATCAGATGGGACTCGCTTCCTGAAATCCGGCACTCTTTGATAGGATTAGATAACATGGTTAGCCTGCGCACCGAGCTTACTAAGGGTTAGGCCATAGAACCCAATGTAAGTTAGGTGTGGCGGTAACATTTTCCGATAGGGAAAATCGGGATGTTACAGTGCTGGTTAAGTGGAATCACCCAATCTCTAACCCGTACACCAAGGCATTGTGTGTGTAAATAGGGGCATGATGTGAACCCGAACATATGACCGTG
>MAYD01769616.1:0-19515 GCA_001909325.1 Ruellia speciosa
CTGCGCGACTGAATTTTTTTTAATCCATTTTAACTCAATTTTTCTTCAAATTTTGCGTAATATTTACCTATTCCGAGCCTTCTAATGCTTCTAATTCGTCAACCGTCATATTTTACGAGTTTTTTAAGTCATTTTTCAACTTTGCTCGATCGGTTCCCAGAGGAAATTTTTAGAGAGATAATTTTTTTGAAATGAGTTTTGAAAAAAATGATGTCACGGGGGCGGTAAAATTGAAAAGGGAAGGCGTCCCCCAATTTTGCTTTGCGGGTGATTAGATTAGTATTCAGGGACAAGTGAATAGCAATTCAGTATAAAAATATACTTCTACACAAAATTATTAATTAAATATCAGAGTCCAAAAAAAGGCCCAATCCAAATGAAACTACTTGGCCCAATGGGCCATTGATATCCGGATTCCTTTCAGGAACATGAACGGACTACACTGTCGGGTCGGATCCACGTTTCTTCAAAATCCTTGAATAATGACACAGAGACGCCGTTCTGGTCCTTAAACCCCTCTGGGTATGTCGCCAGACGAAAACCCGCCCATTTTTTGTCTCCATACAGATTCAAGGCTGATCTATATTTACATCTGAAATCCGGCAGTGCTTGTACTGGACGAGAGTCGAAGCCCGCAACCTTAAATAGGTAATTTTTTGGATTCATTTTCCGTTCAGCTTCATGTTGTGATTTGTTTATGTGGCTGGTTTGAAATTAAAATTTAGCTTAGGGTGAATGGTGTTGAGCAAATTTACTTTTGTTGTGAAATTGATGAGTTAATTATGTGCTTGTTATGTTAGTGCAGATTCTTGTTTCTGATCTTCTTATATTGATTTTGGTCGGAAGAGGCTGCCTCTGTCTATTTTGATTTTGACATTTATGATTTTCATTTACTTTATTGATGAAATTGAGCTTTTAAGCTGAATTGCACTGTTTACTTTTTGGGTATATACCCCGCAAGGGTGGGGTTTTATTTTCATTTTGAATTGGTTTCTTTCTTCAATGCCAAATCATTACATATGGTGCTTTTGCTTTAGTCATTGTATAAATTGTTTCTGGAACTCTTTAAGGTGAAATGAAACGCATTCGAAGTTTTTGTCGGCTTGCAAACAGCAGCATCTCCAGCCGGTTTCATCTACATCTAGGTAATCTTTCTTTATCATTAAGATATTTGATTCATCATTGGAAACAGGATTGAGCGATGAGTTATTTTGATTAATAGATACTTGGTTCAATTGTTTTGGCACCGATATCATACTTAGTTCCCTGTTCGATTTATGTAATTATTCAGTTCAATTGGAGATTTAACAATAGATAAGAATTCATGCTAGTGTGCATAGGGCCAATATTATGGATATCAATATCTCCGTTTAATTTTGTTTAATTCTGATTATGATCTATTTAATTTTATATGAATGGTCAAAAAGACATATGGTTAGATGTATTTAGGTTCCCATTATTCAGTGTTAACTGATGGCTGATGTGGGTCCATGGCAGTAGCAAATGAGACTTCGAATCTTGTCCGTGGTTCGAGTATACAGTGGCGTGGGAGGTCATACTCTGCTTCATTGGATACATTGGAAGCTAAAAAGCCACAGAGAAAGGTCTCAAGGGATGAACGCAAATCTTTGATTGAAAATTATGTCAACAAGTAAGAACGCTTTGAACATTTGTTTGTTTTCAGCTGGTATCTCCAGTTCATATTGTTATTATAAAATATCAGCTAGTCAAACATATATTGTTTGGAAGATGATAACAAATACTGGATATGTTTAGCTTATACTACCTTCGATTCACGATTTTTGTCATTTGAGCTCCTTTAGTCCTTGACCCTTTTCACGTTTATAAAGTGTTGAAGAATTGTATTTTTAATAGGATTTTAGAGTTATGGTAGGATAATATTATAGTTCTTATTTTATTTTATTTTTGTATTCACCATTGTAATAATGTCTTATAAATAAGATACTCTTTTACCATTGCTTCCTCTTAACATTAAGAAATTTTGGTTAAATCCTAATACTCTTATTTAATGATAAATAACATAATACTCCCTCCGTTCCACACATAACTGTCAGCCGCGCAAAGGCTGTGCCATGCCAAGGTGCACGGTGCACGGCGTGGTGCGCCTCACAAGAAAGATATTAAAAATAATAAAAATATACATGAAAAATCATAATAAAACACATTCAATTCAAATTAAGGCACATACAATCCAAAGTAAAAGATCAAAACACATCCAAAATAATATAAAATATAAACCAAGGTTTTAAATCAAACAAAAATGAATGGAAAATGAAAATGAAAAGGAAAAGAGAAATATCTACATCTTCGTTTCTCGGTAGAATTGCAGAAATGGAAAAATAATAATGCACACTTTCAAATATAAAATTAAACCAACAATTAACAAAGAAATCATTACCATTTATTACTAATATCACTTATTAACTAACAAAATTAAAAATTATGAACACCCAAAACAATATAAAAGAAAAAAACTGAACAATAAAAAGCCAAATGGTATCTGTGCACAGCAGCAGCGGAGGAGCAGAGTTGGTGGCGGCAGGCGGCGAAGTTGGGGAGACGGTTGGAGCAGTGGACCAGTGGAGGCGAGTGTGGTGTTTAGGGGCTAGGGTTTCTCATTGTGGTGAGCAATTAAAATTGAAGATAGCAAAAAGAACGGAAAAAACACATTTTTTATAAGTTGCTAACCTGGAAAACATTTCAAAACAAATAAAAACAAGAAAAAACAAAAAGGTAAAGGATGCTTTCGTACTTTACTGTGGCGCACTTGGCGCGTGCCAAAGGCGCACCTTAGTAAAGGTGGCGCGGCCATGGTTTGCAATATACAACTATGGTTGCACAATAGTTTTTCCATTTGGGTGGTAGCACGGTATTTAAGAAAAAAAGAGAAATGGCGTTTTCTATTAGTAGAAGCAGAGAAGAATAAGTTACCACAAATGGGAATGGAATAACTATTATAATATACCTAAAAATAGAAAACGAAGCAACTATTGTGGAACGGAAGGGGAGTAAAGTGGGAAAGAAAAGGTAAAGTTTACCTCAATTTTGATAAAGCAGACATTTATTTTTAAACAAAAAATTAATCTTAAAAGAAAAATTATTGTAGACCGAAGGGAGTATATCATTGTCACTGAGTTAGGAGTGAAAGAGGTGAAAAGTTATAGCTTACTAACAGCAAATTTTGTGTTTGTTTTCACTTCTGAGTTGAGACTTTGTAGGCTGTAGGCTATGGTCACTGGACAGTTTTTGGTAGTGATTCTTTGCCCCATGAATCATGTAATATCTGTCCTCCTAGGGCTTCATGCAACAGCTATCTTTCTGGCGTAATAGCAACAAGCCGAGTATCTGACCCGATTTATTTTCATAGTCTAGTCCTCCTATCTTCTTTTTTTACAATGACATTGGAAACTTGTTTTGTTAATACTCCAATTTGGTTTGATAAGTTTCTTGAACATATCAACCTCTATTTTTAAGTTTTTGTAAGCTAATGGTTTCTGTGTTAAAGTGACTTTTTTATAGCTGTGAATGTTTATTCTCTTTTCAAATTTCAATTATTATGAATGAATGAGGTAACAATTTGAGCATATGAGAATTGCCATACATTTTCACTTTAAGCTCTGCACATTTTGAGTTGGCATGAAAATTGTATGGTTCCGTTTTTCCATACTGCTGCTTTGTGATAATGGTGTTTACTCTCATCCGATTTGTCTGTGGGTATGAGGATTTCTATACGAAGAGACTGTTTAATTGCTTCTCAAACTCCTAGGCTATGTTTGGATGGGCGGATTTGGAAGGCATTTAAAATGCATAATAATAAATTATTCCACTTGTTTGGATTAATGGAAGGATATATAAAAGAATTTCAAATCATCTCCCTGCTTTTCTATTGAATTTAGATTTAAGATGGTTTTCAAATTTCATCTAAAATGAGTAATTTCAAATTTAGAGTGTTTGGATAGATGTATTTGGATTTGGAAGGGGATTTGGGGAAAGAATTTGAAATGATTCATTTTAGATGGAATTTGAAAACCATCTTAATCAGTAGAAAATCAGGGAAGATGGTTTGTAATCACTTTTTAAATCCTTGCATTAATCCAAACAAGTGCAATAATTTATTATTATGCATTTTAAATCTCGTCCCAAATCCATTAATCAAAACATAACTAGAGTACTTCTACCAAGAGTCTACTCTAAAAGTTGAACTCATAAAGAATGAACTAGAAACTACTCCATTAACTACTGGAATTAAAGGATAATTATCTATTGCTTTGTAATTTGCTAGAAATTCTTGATGTTATTGGATGAATTTATGTGCAGTAATTTATATATGAATTATTGCATTGGTTAACAGGTACAGAGAAATGAATGCAGGGAAGTTCCCATCTAACTCTGATATTCAGAGAAATGTAGGTGGCAGTTACTATACTGTAAGGAAGGTCCTGCAGGAGATGATATATTTTTCGAATATGCCCCCAATGGAAGCCAAGGATTCTGTTTCATTGGAGAAAAGGTCTGTGAAGAAGGATGAGGGGTGTGCTGACTCTAAGGAGGCTTTTCAAAGGAAGAAGCTAGTAGAACATATAAGCCCAATATCTGAAGCGGGTGGGAAAGATGATACTTCCAAGAGCCTTGAATCAAAGAAAGGATTGCAATCTCCTATTTTAAGTCAGGTGACTTTTATATGTTGAGACCAACTATTTTCAGCAGCATAACTGTTATGATGCAATCCATTTTCATAATTGAGAAGTTCATTCACTTTGAATGGCGTGCGATGCTCGAAATTTCAGCTTAAATTTTGTATGCACTTAAGGTAGTTTACTACTGTACATTTTTGGGCATTAAAACTGAAAGGTTTTGAATGTTTTCCCATTCTCAAGAGTGATATACTCGAAGTAGATGGATCTCAATACAGCCTCCCTGTCAAGAAACCTAAAAGGAGCCTGCAATCTGATCCAGAAAATAGCGTCAAACACGAGACTGTACATGAAGATAAGCTGAACTTGGATAGGTTGCAGCCCAAGACTGAGCTTAAACAATCGACTCAATCAGATGTATCCAGGGGGTAATTTCTCTACTTCTTTCGTTATCCTCATGTATGTGCCTGTTTATATATTTGTATATACACATTTCTTGGGATCTCCAATAACATTTATATATTTGTATGTACACATATTTGTATTTTACTCGAACTTCTACCCCTTTTTTTCAATTTCACCAAAGCATCCTATATTGCTATCTTCCCTGTTTCTTGTTCAAAAATGCTTATATTATCTAAATGCAGGGAGTCCCCCAAAGCACCTACTGAAGAAGCAGAACCTCTGAGGAAATCCTCGGTGTGGGAAAACCTGAGGTCTTTTGCCAATGGAATTTTTGGTATATGGAAGAAATCTTAATTTCATTGGGGTTTCATTAGTAACATGCATTTAACATCAAGGTCCCAAGTACTTTTGAGAAGATTGCCGGAGGCTTGAACTTGTTTTTCCCCGTCAAAGAATTAACTCTTATTTGACTCGCTCTCCATATAACATGGAGAAGAGTTCTTCGACCTGGTAAAATGGAACCCACTGCAGCATTAGGAGGATAGTATATGGCGCTTCCTACTGTTTACCGGCATTCAATGAAGATCGATATTTAATGTGAAACGGGTTCAACTTTGAATTTCAGCCATTGTAAGTTTCCAACGTTTCCTTTCGCCGTTACTTTTGTCACTCGTATTCATAATTCTTCTCTTCTTTGCCCCTGCAAACATGCCTCGATTCTGTTGAGGGCAAATTAGTGTTTCATAGTAGAGAGCTGGTTCTTCTGGAAACATGTGATTTCTTCACATCTGTAATGTATATTGACCTAAAACAGCTTATTAGTTTTAAATTTGTTCAACAACCATTTCGAGATAACTCTTGAATGGTAGTTGAACTACTTAGAGTAAACCCCATTCAAAATAAAATTTTACCTACTTGAGGAAAACACACTGAGATCAGAATTCCACACAGCAAATTTTCTAATTTGCTTAGATTTGACTCTTCTTGGTGTCATCTACTAAAAGTAATAAGAGAAAAAAAAAAGGAAGGTGGTGTATGAATGTTGATAATAAATGCTTTGTGCAGAAGTTTGTAGTATGAAGACAAAGATTGTTGTACTGATGAAAGGAAGAAAACATTTTGAGTGTGCAGTGTTTGCATTCAAATTTGTAACCCCATCATGTGATTATTGCACTCTGCTCATTTCAGATGCTGCTATCAGTTCTCACCCCACCCCCACCCCACCCCAACCCAACCCATTTTCTGTTTTTTTAAACCTGTTAATGTTGGTGGGAACAAAGGGTTTTCTATTTTGTGTACAATTTCTTGGCAAGACATGAATACGGAATATAAATACCATATTCATTTTTTTTTAATATTGGTAGTAAATAAATGTGTATGTATGTGTAAAGTTTAGATGCGCATTTGAAAAATAGGATGGGCAATGTATATGAGCAAAATGGAATTTTGTTTTTCACCTTCAACGTGGGGACGCGGTTTGACACTTTGACTGGCAACACGCCAGCCTGTCACTCCCTTTACTTATTTATTTATTTTCCCATCTAATAGATACGAACTCGATTGGATTGGATACGATATTGGAGCCTAGTCTTATTTTCCCATCTAATAATTTGGATTTGATTAATCATTCTACAAAATATTGAAAAATGTAATAATTTCAAGCATAATTTTTTCTTTAATTTTGTCACAAAATTTGAAAAAAAATCACAAAAAATACAATACAAAATACCCTAAAATACATCCGAATAAGTGATGGTTTTTTCTATATTCCTACCTGAGAGCTGTGGGTTAGAGCAGAAAATTAGAGATGATGAATGAATTGAATGGAAGTAGTAATAATAATAATAAATAAATAAATAAATAAAATGGATATGTTTTATATTTTAAATATAATTAAAAAGTAAAAAAATACAGAATATATATTTAGTTATTAACTTTGAGGAATTAGTATTGAGTATTAAAAAGTGGTATAGAAACCCCCCAAAGAAAAAGTTGTTGAGTGGAGGATGTATCCATCAAAATCCGTCCTCTTTTGTGTGTGGTATACAATAATACAAGGAGGGGATAATGATAATCCCTCAATTGTTGCAGCTGCCACATGCGCATTCTATTTAATTACTCTTTCTCATTACAAACAAACTCCCAATCACTACCTTTTTCTTTTTTCTTTTAAACTTTTTATCTACACATCTATATGCATTAAACGGATTACTAAATTAATTATATAGGAGTACATATCTCATAAGTAGCTACGTTGGGTAGGGACAAATTTATATCCATTCAATAAATAACTGTACGTGCGTGTGGAGATATATGCACCCACATTCACGTGTTTAATAAACAATATTTTTTCATCACTTTATTTGATTCAAAAATATTTGTGAAAAGTTTGGTTACCTTGTAATGTCCCGTGCCTTCTGGAGCCCGCCCGTGGACCACGGGAGGCCCAATCCGGCCCAATGGGCTTCGGCCCATGTTGATTCAACTTTTATTCCAATTCTAAACCTAGATTGATGTCATTTGTTGCAGGATAGATTTCTAGGCGTCGCCCACTCCTCTTTGTGCTCTCAAAACCCTCAATTTCCTTGTTCGATTAGGATTGTTCCAAGGGGTTTCAATCCAATCAAGGGTTAAAGGTAAGTTCGTTCAATTGTTTTCCATCAGATTTGTTGGAAGGGGAATGATTGTTGATGTTGTTTTTGGGGTTTTAAGGTTCTTTCACCGTCAGAGGAATTGACGGAGTTTCGAAGCGTTCGAGGACGATCCGAGGCTTGAAACGTGATAGGAATTGCTCTCCAAATACCAGGCAAGGGATATCATTACGTTTAATCGGTCGATTTTTGAGTTTGGGATGAATCGAAATAAAAAATTGTACAGATCGTGAGGCTGCGGTCGAGCCTGCGGTTTTTGAAAACTGCAGGTCTATTCTGGATTTCCAGCGGACACCATGCGGTTTTGCATGCGGTCCTTGAAAACCGCATGCCAAAACCGCAGGCCTGGCACCTTGTGTGCTGTGTGTTGCTTTTCTTTTCCTATCATTTCCTTAGCTTGTTTCCGACTAGGACATGATCCAAGACTCGATTTGCTCTTGCTTTAGGCTCGATAGATGTTGAATACGGGTTGGAACCTTGGATTAGGTTGTTGAACTTTTCGATTATGAGCCTTAGTTCCTAAATGAGCGTGAACATGACATGCTAACCTAGCGAAAAAGGTTGAACTATTAGTGCCTTCTATGGGACTATGGTATATGCATGAGATTGCTTGTGATTGCTCGTTATGGATGAGGTTATATGTATTATTTGAATGCATGATTTTGCATGAGCCAGTTTGTGGTTGTGGCAAGCCTTATGGGATTATGTATGTCTGGCCTTGAGCATGGCATTGTCATTAGCATTGCATTTTCGCCTAGCCTTGTGCATGGCGTTTCACTTTCATTATTGTCTGGCCTTGAGCATGACATGTTATACTTATCACCTGGCCTTGAGCATGGTGATGTCGCCTGGCCTTGTGCATGGCGTGAGATGGGGACCACCTGGCCGTGAGCATGGTGGAGGGTAGGTAGGTGCCGGCCTAGACTTTGCATTGCATATAGGTTAGATAGGTGTATGTTAGGTCATGCATCACGTGCATATGTGTACGCTTATGTGGTTGAAGCACCGGTATGGGACGGTGTGATGTTTACTTGATATTGCCTGCTTATCTGTTTCATTTGTTTACCCTTCGCTTCTCCTTTTCTCGTACTTGATTTCTCTTGCTCAGTACGTTGTACTGACCCCTTTACTTTCATCTTTATAGATCCTTCAGGAGGCGCAGCTGCACAGTAGGGATTTGGGGTGAGAGTGGATCTAGCGTAGGGCTGCATATGTCTTATTTTACCATTCTATGACTTGCTCGTTGTTGGATGATACTATAGTGTTGGTGTGTTTTTATTGGCAAGCCGATTCGGCTGGATTGGGGCTGTGATGCCCGGATATGTTGGATATGGATGTTATACTTCGGTTTTATTGCATGATGTGATTATTATGTTTTATCGTGTTAGTATTCTCGTTTCCGCATGGAAGATCTAATCAAGATAATGCAACACTTATTTGTTTATGTGTTCTTGTGTTTTACTCGGCCTTGTATCAAGGATTCTAAGTTAACTGACCAATAACTTAGATGAATTGATATGGCAGTACCGTTTTCGAAATGTTGAAATTTCGGGACGTTATATACCTAGTGTTTCAAAAGAATTTTTTTTAAAGTTTATTATTTTTTTTTGAAAGAAAGCTTAATTATTATTATTATTATACAATAAATAATTATTTTACCAAATATTTGCTATAAATTACTAAAGTCAAACCATCTAATTCAATTAATTATCAATTATCCGCTAATACTATTAATTAAAATTGAGTAGTGAAATATATCATTCAATAATAATGTGTATAAATAATGATAAATTTAAATTATGTGGAATACAATTAACCAACAAAAATTTTATAATTAAGTGGTACACTTAGTTGAAATCATCGAAGAAAATATACCATCATTGAGACATACATATTGAATATGAATGTATATTCAACGATAGAGCGTGCGGAATTCAGCAATAGATATTGCCATGATATATCAATGTAAGTTGTGTTGTTGTGCCCATATAAGATATATATGTTCAGTTGCTCCATGAATAAATTCAGCATTTGATGTAATGCTCTCGGATGTGGTCAATCAGAAACACTATTATCATACTAACTAATTTTAACTAGTGGCTAATTAGTATGACTTGTTAGTATAAGGTTGAATAATTAATCATACAAGAAATATATAAGTATTGACATGGAAATTCATAGGAATGGATTTAAACAACTTTGGGAGCAAATTCAACAAGTGTTGAAATTTTCAAACAAGGTTGTTGGGGCTGTCTCAACTCACCATATTGAAGATATCATCAATATAAACAACTTTGATAAATGGGTCATTGCAAGAATATGTTTAGATTGATGAGAAAATCAACCTTAACTTTTCCAAATAAGAGTGTTCATCAAAGGGAGTGTAACACCCTTGCCCGTTGCAGGGTTGGAAGTGATTACATGCCGTTTGAGATTGAAGATTGCTCCTACAAATCAACACAAATTCTTTTCAGTGTGCTTTGACTTCACTCTCACACACCTCGGGAAATTTTCCAGGGGGTCACCTATCCTAAAACTACTCTTCTGTAATTGAGATTCGGGAATTGAGTTGAACCCTTTTGGGCGCAGCACGCTTAACCTTGAAGTTTTTATGGGATGATCATCAGAGAAGAAATGTGCACATTGTTGATATGAGTAGTTTTTCAATTCTTTTAAACTAATTCTCAACCACACCGCATCTTGGGGTATTACAGGGAGACAAAGCACCATTTTTAAGACATGATCATATGAATTCCTTAGTCACCCTAGTACAACCTAGTAAAGTCACACATGTATTATACACACACTTAAAGTCTTATATGTGTATTCATTACATCAAACTAGATTAACTAGGTTTTACTAAGGGGCATTGAAAGTTGGAGATTCAACAAGAAGGCATTAAGGGCTTCAATGGGGGTGCTTTGGATGTCCAAGAGGGATCTTAAACGTATATTCAACATGTCCAAGCCATAAAAAGTATAAGGTACAAGGTGTCCTAGCAAGTCCCAGCCATATACAAGCAAGTACAAGCCTTGAAACACTATGTACAAGCCTAATGCACTCCAAGAAACTTCCCAACCTTACCCTTCTTGATGTGGACGAATTTGAACCTAAGGGCTGCCATTTCAAAGCCTTCACATGCATGAAATTCTCTAGCAAGCAATGGAAGCACCTAGAAGGAGTGGTTTGTTGTCTAGATTCATCGAATACAAGGGAAGTTATGCATCCGACGCTCACCCCAAACCTCAAGTGGAATTTATTTCTCCTATCCAAAGGCTTGGAAGCCTTCCAAACCTAGCTAAAATAGGCTCCATGGACGTTCACCTCCTCCCATACACCTCTATAAATATCATTTGTATGCATTTTTGCTAGATTAGACTCTTTTTGATATGTTTCCTCATTTTTATAAGTGTTGGCTGATTTTGCTATGGAATAAAAGAGGTTATCTTTTTCCTAGCCTTGTATTTTCTAGAGGTTATCTAGCTAATGCAAGTAAAATACTTCCAAACCTTGTCTAGCAATGGTTATCTATCGGGCTAGGTAAGTAGCATTAGAAATAAAGAGGAGAGCTTCTCCATGTGCTCGACCGAGGACATCTTGGCTTGTGGAGGACGAATCTGTGTAGCTTGGCACATGGTACATCCATCTCTTGCAAGGTGTAGGATGTCCATCACTCCCTCGCCTATCCTATGTTTAGATTTTCCAAGTAAGTAGCTTTAATTCCGCATTTTCTTATTCTTCCTTGTTTTGGAAGCCTAGATTGTGGATCCTAGGAAAAAAATCATGCCTAATTCTATCAAATCCATGGCAAGTATTCAAAATCGATTAGTTAATTTTTATATGCTTGAAAAATGGTAACACATAGAAACAATAAATCCAACTAGTGATCACATAATCATAAAAAATGCCCCATGGTCTAAGTCAAATCTCAACATGCCTCCAAGTCCACACGTGATGGCCACCAGCCGATATAAAAGCAAATAAAATCCATCCTAATGGCATCCCAAGCCCACTATACAAATAACGTGGAAACATAAATCTAATAGGCATATCCATACATCAACTGTATCCTCAACATCAAGAGTAAATCATAATCAGAGTCACACAGGAAATTAAAGCATAAAGGTGAGCTAAATCTAAATGTCGTGGCTCTAAAAAACCCGACCAACCAATGCTCAAGCAGTTGCGCCACCAGGAGGATCTAAAAGAAGGAAATAAAAAAAGGGGTCAGTGCGAATGCTAGGCAAAGGAAAGGAAACAAAGAAACAAGGTAATATAAAAAGATCAAACAATAATAAGGAAAGCAGTAAATATCACACCGTCTCAAACCGGTGTTGCAACCATAACATATAAGGATGCACATGATGTATGATCCTAACCTACACATATCTATTTTAAATGCAAGATAACCCCCTAAGACTGCTATACCTACCTCGAGTACAGTCCACGCATTCCCTTTTGATGGAAAGGCTGATCAAGAATAAATTCCCCTTTGACAGTAATCCAGACGACCAAACAAAAATGATCCTAGTGGACGTACTCTAACAAGAGCCTCCATCGGTAATACCAAATCAGATAGATATCTACATAAACAATACAACATTCAAGTGCATACATATATAAGCTTGTACTAAGCTCACTGTGGCCTTGTAATGGCACAAACTCATCATCACTATAAGAACGCGCAAAATCACACTAGGTTAGCATACAAAAGCATATTCCCAAATCCTCATGCCATTATCCAATTTCAACAATTACTAGCCTCATTCCAACAATCCATCCTATCACCCCAAGTTGAGGAAATTTCATGTAAACAAGGTCTAACTAGCATAAATCATGTCCATAGGTGTAATCATGGGTTACATTGCCTAAAGGGGAAAATGTAAGCCCAAACAAAAAAAAACAGAGCCTATCACAGTTGCCACAGACCGCAGTCCCGACTGCAAAGCAAGCTGGACAGGGATTGTTCGAGCAACAACCCCCAAAAATCGTATCCTAACCCCTTGCCTTGTAATGTCAGATGATTTGTTAGCTTCTTTAAGAGATTCCAAGCTCCAGTTAGTCACCAAAATCCACAATACCTATGTCCAGAATTCAACCAACAACAAAAATCAACAAAACTCTTAAAGGTTTCAACAAGTAAGAGAGGAAATGAGGCTAGAAATCTAAATACTTACGTAATGGATGATCTCCCAAGCCAAAATGCCAAATCCTAGATCCCCTGGCTTCCAATTAGAGAAAAAAAGATAGCAAAAATGCAAGTGAAGAGGTGCAAATGACCTTCAAACAACCCCTAGCCTGCATACATCCCATGCAGTGCCACCGTAGTCCTTTCGTGATCCCCACCGATCGCATGGACCCTACGCGCCTTGGCTACTGCGGCCACGTCCCAGAGCACAGGCAACACACAACAAATTCAACAATGAGCCCAATTCAACGATTCCAACCACAATTCCAACAAGGGGGTTTCAGCTCATTATATTCCCTCCCTCTTAAGGTATTTCACCGATCAGATTCAGGTGGCCGAAGCAGATATGCCTAAGACAACATTTAGGATGAGATATAGCCACTATGAGTTCACAATCATCCCTTTCGAGATGACCAACGCATTGGCAGTCTTTATGGATTTGATGCATTGGGTTTTCAGGCCAATGTTGGATCACTGCTTAGTGGTGTTCATTGAAGACATACTAGTATACTCGCTAGACATGTAGGCCTATGAGGGGCATCTACGGGCAGTTCTGGCCACACTTAGGCAGCACAAGCTTTATGTTAAGCTCTTGAAGTGGAAGTTTTGGTTGGGATGGATTTCCTTCCTAAGGCACATAGTTTTGGGAGCCAAAGTGTCCGTGGATCCAACGAAGGTGGAGACTATTTTACTGTGGAAGATCCCTAGGAATGTTAGCAAGATTCAAAGTTTTTTTGGTTCAGTGGGTTATTACCAATGCTTTATTGATGGTTTCTCGAGCATTGCGAGACCGATGACATGATTGTTGAGAAAAGACGTGAAGTTTAAGTGGAATAGTGAGTGTGCAACTATCTTTGAGAAATTAAAAAAAAGCGTACCGAGACCCCAGTTCTAGTTCTACCTGATGACTCCGGTGAGTATGAGGTATATACAGATGCTTCACATCGAGGGTTAGGTTGTGTCTTGATGCAGAACAGCTTAGGGTTTGCCTTTTCCACGAGAAAATTGAAGCCTCATGAGGCAAACTACGTGACATATGATCTTGAGATGGCAGCAGTAGTCCATGCATTGAAGATTTGAAGGCATTACCTATACGAGGTGAAGTGCAATATATATTCGAATCACAAGAATCTGACGTACGTGTATACATCAGATCATATAAGTGGCAGGCAACAGTGTTAGCTTGAGCTAATGCGGAGCTTATGATACATATATCCAATCCGTCGAGGGGAAGGCAAACTGAGTACCTGATACCCTGAGCAAAATGGGCAAACACTTTCTTGGTACGATGAGGGCGGCCTCAACTTAGAGATAGGATTTGATGGATATAGGGATTGAGATAGTTCGATATGGTTCAGTACCGCAAAAATTATGTGCCATGGTTGTAGCTCCCACTCTACTTGATGAGATTGCTGCTGCGTAGACACAGGACCTGGAGATTGCTCGTCTGAGGGCAAAGATTTAGTTAGGGATGACTTCCAATTTTTGAGTTGACGCGAGAGAAGTGGTTTGTTGGTGTGTGCCATTTTATTAGAGATGGTTTGAAGAAGAAAATTTTAGAGGAGGCACATGGTAAATAATACTCAATACACCCCGGAACAACGAAGATGTATAAGGATTTGAGGAAAGGGTATTGGTGGAACAATATGAAGAGAAAGGTTGCTGATTTTGTGGTGAGATGTGCCACGTGCTAGTGGGTGAAGGCGGATCACAAGAGACCTATGGGATTACTTCAGCTTCTGGATATTCCTAAGTGGAAGTAGGAGTCCATCATGATGGACTTTGTTACAAGCTTGCCTCGGACCCGACGGGGCATGGACACCATTTGGGTGATTGTGGATCGGTTGATGAAGAACACAATATTCGTACCGATGAGACTGAGTTGGAGTATGGATCAGTTGTCGAGGGCCTATGTGCAGCACGTAGTAAAGAGGTTTGGAATACCGAAGGATATAGTATAAGAGAGACTCCCAATTTCTCTCGAAGTTCGGGTAGGATGTGAAGGAAACCTTTGGGACACACATCAATATAAGTACAACTTGACATCCGATGTCAGACAACCAGACAGAGCGCATGATACATACTCTTGAGGACATGCTGAGGGGAGGCATGTTGGACTTTCAGGGTAGTTGGGAGGACATGTTGAGGGCATGCATGTTGGACTTCTGGTGCCGTACTCCGTTGTGTTGGGATGACCTTTCGGAGAAGATTTCTTTAGGACCATATTTGATTGAAGAGACGACTAAGATAGTTTGATTGACCTGAGGTCGGATGTAGGAGACACAGGTCTGGCAGAAGAGTTACGCCAACCTTAGATGTCGTGGTATGGAGTTTGAGGTGGGTAACTTTATACTCTTTTGAGTTTCGCCTGTGAAAAGCATGACATGATTTGGGAAACGTGGAAAGCTAAGTCCCCATTTCATTGGACCATATGAGATTATAGAGCGAGTCGGGAAGGTCTCCTATAGACTCGCATTGCTAGTTGAGTTGTGACGTGTTCATGATGTGTTCCATATTCGCAGTTTCGTAAATTCATCAATGACTTGGTCACAGTCATTCAGCTGGATAAGATTGAGCTGAATGCCAGTCTCGAGTATAAGGAGTACCCTATTGCAGTGCTCGATGAGAAAGAAAAGGTTCTTAGGAACAAGACCATTCGGATGGTCAAGATATTATGGTCGAGGCACGGCCATGAGGATGCGAATTGGGAGACATGAGTCTATGCGTATCAAGTATTCAAATTCCAATCTCCATCTTGTGACTTGAGGTAAGCCTCTTGTTTCAGCAAGTTTTGGTTTCATTTTAATTGGGAGGGAGAGTATACAATGTGATGATATTGTCATTTTTAGAAATTTTAAAAATTCATATATTTACACTTAATGATTTAATTTCTATCAATTTTTTCTTTCACCACCTTCCTTAGTTCCTCCTTTGAGAATGTACATTTCTATATACATATATATATATATATATACATATATATATATCACTATATAATTTTTTACCAAGTTCATTTTAATTTTCATTTTTTAAAAATAAAAAAATATTTTTAATAAATTAAAAATAATAATCTCATGCAAAAGGTTTTGCCGTATTTAGCACTATCAAATCTCAATTTCTTAATGAATTAGGTTAAACCTAAAAGAGATATATGTATACGTGCTAGCACAAAAATTCTAAGTTATGCAGATTTTAGAATTGTATTTACATTTATTACAATTATTGTAGTATTTAATTTTTAGAATTTGTCATCATATTTAATTATGTGTCTAAAATTACACATAATTATATTTATGACATTACATTATACAATTTTACAACGTAGCATCATTTATGACCACATTTCTTTTTTATTATCTACATTTATTTTTTTATTTATGTTATCTACATCTCATTTTTATTAAATAATGATTCACATCAATGTTATTGATAAAGAATCGTAATATACTTATTGTAACGTCCCGAAAATTTAAAAACTCTTTTCGGGCACGCTACTGCCGTATTAGGTTGCCTAGACTAGTGGTCAGTTAGTCTAGTAAACACAGACACGCAAGGGTTGTTATCTTAATTAATGTCTTACATGCATCACAAGAACGATCAATAAAGTGCAAAGATCATATCCGGGCAACCCGCCCTGATTAAGACAAACCAATAAAAAACAACAGTATGGCTACAAGCCGAACAAAAGCAAAACGCAGCTGGAAAACGACATGCAATGCAAGAGAAACATCCTACACTAGTGATAATGCAGTCCACTCGAGAACCCAACCCCCATCATGCCGCTGCGCCTCCAGGAGGATCTATAAAACAAGTAAGGAGTCAGTACGATGTACTGAGCAAGGGAAAACATGAGAAGGGGAACGGGGTAACTATTAACAACATATGAACAAGGAAAGAACAAGTAATGAACAATGAAGTAAACAAATTATCACACCGCCCCATACCGGTGCTTCAACCACAAGCATACACGAAATGCATATGATGCATGACCTAACATACACCTATCTACCCTATATGCATATGCAAGATGAATGCCTAGCCCGGCGCCTACCTAATAGCCCCCGCCTTTACCGGCAGAGGTTTGTGATGATTTTTCAATCTTTTCTACTAGGTAATCTAGTATCCTTATCCATGAAGATAATCAATTCGGTCGTTGTGGTCGGACTCTATTATGGATTTCTAACCACATTCTCCATAGGGCCCTCCTATCTCTTCCTTCTCCGAGATGAGGTTATGGAAGAAGGAACCGAGAAGAAGGTATCAGCAACAATCTAGTTTAAACCATGACCATATATCTTTTTCTCTAACTAACATGCCTTTACCGGCATAATGAGACCGATGCCTTTATCGGCATGGTATGAGTGGTGCATTTACCGGCACAATAAGAAGGATGCCTTTACCGGCATAATGCAAGTGCATGGACCGACTTTACTGCCAAGCCCATGGTGAAATGCTCATGCAATCATGCTCAACAAGATGCAATGTGAGGGACAAGACTTTACAGCCAAGCCCAAAAATGTCAATTCCTATGCAATCATCATTCATCGAGGCTTGCCATAGCCACATACCGGCTCTTGAAACCATGCAAAGCAACCTATATCTAGGTTCGCATGCATTAACGTCTAGCCTATAAGATTCTCATCATCAAGCACATGCAAGGCAACACATGATTCGTATTCGGCAATTCCTTAGGCTAGTTTAATCAACCCATGCAAGACCTCACTATGAGCATAATCGTTTAAACAAGTGATCCTCATACTTCCTTAATTCATCATTATAATTCAACCATTCCTAGGTTTAAGCTCAACAAGTTCGCATAATTATTCCACAAGCCAATTCGATGCATTCACATGCAATTCAATACATGTGTGTCATTATTCAAGCCTCACAATTAACCCTAACATGTCATCCTAGGGTTCAATGCCTCAATTCAAGCAAGGAAAATCATGGGAAAGACAAGGCAATCACACGGCAGCACACTGCCGACCGAGTGGTCTACGGCGCGATCCTCTGGACAGCACGCAGTCCAGAAAAGGTCGGGCCATGCTAGGCGCGGTCCTGGAGGGCGGTTTCGGGGACAACGCCCGAAACAGAAACGCGCCAGGTCCGAAAATGCACTCCGCAAGCTGGAGAAAAGGGAAAAACACACATTAATACTCAATGTAAAATCCCTTGCCTTATCAAAAGAAAAGTCTTGCGAGTTCAAACTCCTTCCAAAGCTCGTAGGATTCCCCGACTTCCAAAGATCATAATATTCAAGGATTCATTAACAACTTGCAAACCTAAGGTTCGGGCCCTCAAGAACTCAATCAAGAAAACGACACGGGAACTCACCTCAAAAGCCTTTCTTGCCGAAACCAACCAGGTTCCAAGCCACGATTTGCACTCCCCCAAGCCAACCTCCAACTCCAAGCCTCCTATTTACACTAGCAACATCAACATCCCCCAAATACAACCAAACCAAAGTGAGGAGGAAGAGGATGGAAACCTTACCTTACCGCCGGATGAACTTCAAGCTCCCCGGCACCACTCCTAATAATCCCCAAGTTTTGAAACACCACCACCCTCTCTTAAGAGCCCTCACAAGTCTTCACTAGGCGAGAAAAAGGAAAAGGAGGGGAATTATGAGCTGATTTCGTGCATAAGAAGGGGTGGGGAAGGGCAGATGAAAAAAAATAAAGCATTTATTATGGATATAATGAGAAAAAAGATAATAAAAGTTACTATATATAGTAATGAGATAGCTATGTCAAAATATATTAATAAAAAAAGTGAGATAATTATTAAAAACCTAATGAAGTATTATATTGTTGGCATATATGTAACACCCCGGCCTATTGTAGGGCCGTAGATGGTCACGAATCCGAGATTGAAGACTGGCCCCACAGATCAATACATGTTCTTTTCAGTGTACTTTTGCTTCACTCGTGCACACCCTGAGAAACTTCCCAAGGGTCACCCATCCCAAAATTACTTCAAGGTCAACACGCTTAACTTTGGAGTTTGTATGGGGTAGTCATCAGAAAAGAAAGGTGCACATTGTTGATATTAGTAGTTTTTCAATCCTTTTTAAGACATTTCATCCTGGGGTATTACATTCTTCCTCACTTGAGAACGCAACGTCCTCATTGCGCCTCGATCGCACTCCAGATCCCCAAGGATCTTTACCCCGCTAGGTAGCTAATTGGTACTCCCAGCTCAGGACACGGTCGCAGGTTTGCTCTGATACCATCTGCAACACCACGGTCCGCTGGGCCGGGGTGTTACAATATAAAAGTGTTTAACTCTGTGATGTACTTCCTCCATTTTGGTTTAGGTGTTGCATTAGGGTTTGCACTTATTAATGAGGTATTTATTAATTAAGGAACAGTGAAAGTTATCAAATATAGTAACGTAACATTATTTTACAACAATACAAAAAAGAAACTATAAGAGGCAAACTGTTACTTAGTGAATTTCCTTTAGTTTGATATACGCAGATATTAGTTAATATCCTTCCACCTGATGGTTTATGCAAATGTGTTGCTTTAATAATTTTTTTTACTCCATATATATATATATATATATATATATTATTTATTTGTTTGTTTATACTTTTATTTAGCATAATAGTAAC
>MAYD01769624.1:0-10358 GCA_001909325.1 Ruellia speciosa
CTGAAATTGAACCGAAACCGATCATAAAATTTCAATTTTGGATCGAACCGAATCGATAAATCGGATAAATCAAACAAAATAAACCGAACAAAAAAAAATTTCAATTTTTTTATTTGGACTGATCAATGCTCACCCATAGCAACTATTAGGAAGAGGGGTAGTGTTATAAGATTAAGTGGGGCCCATCATTAAATCATGTCGAATGTAAATTTACGGACACAGTAACTCCAGTCTCTAAGGACTAAATTCCCCAAATTGCTTTCTCTCTCATCATTAAGTTTCTCACACTTATTATTATGTCTCATCTCTCCTTTTTGTAACATCTTCTTTACTCCTTTTCCCCTTCTCCTCACAAGAAAGTGTAATCCAAGCCTAGGGTTCAACTTTTTGGCTTTTGCCCATTTATATATATCTATATTGCATTGTAAATTTCTAATTAGAGCCACTCCATCTGCGATTTTCCTTCAGAATCCGCTATCGTTTTCTTTATTCCTTCGGGTTTTTTTTTTGTATTTTTTATTTTTGCTTCCTGTTGTGTAATTTGGGGTTTTTTTTTATTTATGTTTTTTTGTTTTTTTTTGGATTTTGATACTTCTGTTTTTTGTTGTTGGAATATTGGATGAGGGTTCTTTTATGGGGTCAAAAGGAGGTGGAAATGCTGTGACTTCATTTATGATAGGGGTTTCGCTTTTGGCAAGCGTACATGTTAAGCAATTTATGCTGGTTTAGTTGCACTCTTAGTTCTTACTGATTTCCTAACCAGAGCTCAATAACCCAAGCTTTTGACTGTGTGGCGGAGGGATAGTCTGGATTGGTCTTTAGTGACCATAAGAAGGGGAAATTGAATAAGATGGAGAGGTGAGTTATAAAGGATTGTAATTTGTAGGCTGTAGTGTCTTTTGAAGGCGGAGGGTTGCAGTCTTGCTAATACAGTTGCAGCAGTGCTGTTTAGAATTCATTATCAGCAAATTTTGGGGAAGATGGGTATTAAATTGAACCTTGTTGTATTGGATTCGGTGTTTAGAGTTAATTTTTATGTTTAATAAGGTTTAGTTAGTAGATGGAGGATATTGGCCTATTCAGTCAGGGGTTGAAATGGTTGCTGTCAAAGGACCGCTGTTCTGTAGCTCGGACTAGTTTGAGCTGTTTGAGAGACAAGATCGGGATTTTTATGGAGCGGCATTGGCCGATGGTTTGTTGTGGGTGTGTGAAATTTGTAAGAAGTCTAGTGTTATTGACCATTTACTGGAAGAACTGTGTTCTTTCTGGATTTAAGTCTTTTTTTGGGCTGGGATCAGCGGCTCTGCTTGTCATTATGTGGAGTTGCTTCCTAAGCCTGACATCGATGATCTGTCTTCTATACGTGCTCCTTAGCATGGTATGCGTTCTTTTTTCTGTAGCTGCTATGAATTCCATGATCTGTCTTGTGTTTTAACTTCTTGGTCTGAATATTCTAATGCTCTTGATTTGATGTTGTTGACATAAAAAGTTGCATATGTGTTTTAGATGAGGACAATGTGCAGTCTCAATTAAAGTTCTTAGACTAAAAGACACCTCCTTCCCCCATATAGCTTTAACCTATTTAACGATGGTAGATGCTCCTCCCCCGATTCCAACTCTCCCAAACAATAACTCGGAAACTAAAGAAATGGCCGGATCAATTGTTTGAAATGTTTTAGTATCTTAAATTGACATTAGCTACTGATAATCAACTTGGAATCCATGGTGTTATAGTAATATTTGAGAGCTTGGATCCATTTTACTTGCTTCATTTCATTCCAGTACCCACTGTTTTCTATTTGGAATTCTAGTGGTTGTGGAAAAGTATAGTATACTAGTTTTCAAAGCGTGACCTTCACGTAGGATACTAATTATTTATTATATACTATTTTCCCTACAAATGAATTAAAGTGAATATGTATCTATTGAGAAACATCTAGCCTTCGCTGTGTTAAAATTATGGTATATTTGAAAGTGCATAATTGCATCATGTTCAAGGAAAATGTTCCTGTGACAATTCATAATTCTACCTCTACCTGTCTGCCAGTTATCACGTACAGTTTTAGAAGATAAATCCAATTTTTGGTTGAGATTTCAGATTGTTTTATTTCTTGGTTCTGTTGTTGTTTGGACTGGTCCAATCTTTACTGTGCAAGTTTAATCCTGGTGTGATAAAACATAAACGAATGTTTGCACTTTAGCTTCATTATAAGCAGTATAATGTGTGTAGTGTAGCATATGATTCTAAAGGTGCTTGCATTCATGTACGTGGGACTTCATTTAATGGATCCTATGCGCCCTTGTCAATCATCATGGTTGTTTTACATAATATCTTATATTTTTATATATGTGATTTGCATACTTTACCAATATGTTTATGTTTGTGCTTTTGATTCATATCTAGGTAAAAGAAGTTAATTTGGGCTTGATGCTGTAATTTTTTTCCTTTACCATGATGATTTTGGAGTTGTAGATAGTCTTTCAGAAGTTCCTGAACCTTTCTCTAGCAGACATTTTTTTAGAACTCTCTAATTGTTCGTATGTATTACAGGGAGCAGCTGGGGTTGCAGTTCAGTATTTAGGCTACACCCCTGGACTTTTTATTGTGGGGCTGTTTGCTATTTTGATATTGTGGATGTATGCTAACTTTTGGATAGCAGGTGCCTTGTTCATAGTTGGTGGTATGCCTTGATTCTCTTCTTTATTTTTGCTTTGCTAATGATGGTGGACATCTTATCTGTTTCACTTTTAAGTACACTTTTGACCCTTATCTGCATGGTTATAGCCCTCTTATTCTGAGACATTAGTATTTATGGGATTTGTGCTATTTATGATTTACAATTAGCAACTCTCTTTAAATTGGAGGAATATTCAACTGATCACTTTGCCATTCCCTGAGGATGCCCTGGAACAAATTAAGCGTACTTATTTCTACAGAGTAATTTTTATTTTAGTTTTAAGGCTCAACATACAAACCCTCCATCCTTAGGGGTCTCATAAATGACTTATATTGTTTCCCGTTTATTTATGCTTTGGTATTTCTTGCTGAACCGACCATTATAAGCATGAATTTGTGAATGCAGGCTACCTATTTTCATTGAATCATGCACGGGTAGTGGTGTTTATGGCAACTGTGTACGCTATGTATTCTGTAAAAGTTCGAGTGGGATGGCTTGGAGTTTTTCTTGCGGTTAATCTATCCTTTCTATCACATGATGTGCTAAACTACTTGATAAAATGGGGTGATACTATAAGTGAAGATAATCACTTTGAGGAGCATAAAGAGTCTTGCCCATTTACGGAAGATAGTTTCTCCCCAGAATGCACGTATCCTCCTGCCCCTTTTGAAATAAAAGTGGATGAGAAGTTGCATTCATGTAAGTCAGCCAGAAAACCTGCAAGTCTATCAACTGTAGTCGAAAAACCAAAAGAATCTGCTGTGAAGAAAGTGGTTAGAGAAGACGCAAACTCTGCAATTGAGATGCAGAGAATTTTAAGAAGTGCCAATCACTATGAAGCACTTGGATTCCCATTCCAAAAACAAATTGATGTTGTGTTATTGAAGAAGGAATACCATAAAAAGGTGGGCTGGTACTGTTTGCAATTTTTGTTCAGATTCCCTTGCATTTTACATGTGCAATGTATTAGCCAGAACGTGATATTGTTTGCATGTCTATTTGAGATGTATAACTAAAGGTAAAATACTTTATGCTATGTTGATTTTCATAGGCCATGCTTGTGCACCCAGACAAGAATATGGGAAGTCCACAGGCAAGTGAATCATTTAAGAAACTTCAATGTGCATATGAGGTAATTGTTTTTCTTTCTTTCACTAACAAATGAGAGAAAATTTTGGCTTTGATTTTCAATGACTGCTTAAATTTTAATTGATTACAGGTTCTCTCTGATGATGTGAAGAAAAAGGACTATGATGAACAACTCAGAAAAGAAGAATCTAGGCGTGTAATGCAAAAATCTGCTAGCAGCTGCAGTTCTTATAAGGTAAAGAGTATGACATGCCCTGTTTACTTATTCAGGAGTCCCCAAAATGAAGAGCAGGCTTTTGCTGTATCTGTATCGGGAAATCTGCAATAAGCAATGGTCGCTCTGTTTTATTGGATATATATGCTTTAAGGTTTGATTTTCCAAATATAATGCTGACTTTTGAACATAATGTGCTGATTGATCGTGGCGACATTTACAAGTGTAGCTACCAGCTAGTGAAGTAGAAGTTCCTTTAGTTGGTTTCTTGATCAATGAAATTTCTGTTTGTTTCTGTGTGCACTTGTCATTATTATCTGTTTTCTGTTGACTTCTATGATAATTTATATCCTGCATTTTTGTGAGTCAAGAAGGTAATTGGGAGTGGATAAACTTTATGTTCATGAAACAGAATACTTCTGATTTTCTCTCGGATGAGTCGAGGCGCATACATTGCACGAAGTGTGGCCAGTCACATGTCTGGGTTTGTACAAATAGAAACAAGGCCATTGCAAGATGGTGCAAGGTATGCCGTATGCCTACCCTTTGAAAAGTGTAGAAGCATATCCTTTTGCTTATTGCCTTAATATAATATAGTCAATGACATTATGGGTGCAGGATTGCTGTCAGTACCACCAAGCCAAAGATGGTGATGGATGGATAGAGTACAGAGGCTCGTTGGTATTTGATCGGCCTCAACAGGTATCACTCATACACTGAATTCTATACTTCATTTATGGTTGAATCTGATGTATTATTCTCACAATGGTTAGTAGGATAAGTACTTAAAATTGTGTCCATCCAGCACCCGAAGATGGTGTTGTTTAAAGATAACTTTTAAATTATTTCCTGATTGGGCTGCTTATTGATTTTTTGCCTCTGCTTTAGGGTTGATAATTTCTTATTTTTTTCCCCTTCTAGTTATTGCCTTCAAATGGACTATGACGTATTGAAATTCATTGTGATGCCCGTTAGCTTACTTGCTCATAGGTTTACTTGATATATCTGCGCCAATATTCATCCAATCATGATGATGTTGGTGTAAAAAAGATAAATCTTTCTTGAATGATTTTAAAGAAGGCTGATTTTCCAATGTAAGATTTGATTTTGTTTGGTAACATATCTTGTTACATTGGTGAATCTGTCCTATTCTGGGATTTCCAGACTCAATTTGTTCCTCTTGTGCTAAGATCCTTTGCGACAGAAATGCATATGCTTTGAATTACCCGTTTGATGTCACTTTAGTGTCTCTTTAGCATTTCTGTGTCAAATTCAAAGCTAAGCTGTTCTGACATTTCCATACTACTTTAAAGATTATGGTGGTACATTTTGTATGCACCCTTTATGCAGTTTTATAATCGTTTTGTCAAAACATTTGTACTCAACGCTTGTGTATGTCAGGGTTGTAAAGGAATACGAACACAAGCCTCAAGGTTCAAGAAGTTTTCATTTATGTAGAAAAATTTAAATTTGTATTCATGTCCCCTTTTTCTGTTCAGGAACACTATTTGAATGCCAAATGAACGAACTATAAATAAACATTAAACAAAGATAAAAGATAAAACAAATAAACAGATAACGAACATTCAAATAAAACTTATATAATTATATTTAAAAACACTTGAGCCTAAAATCATAAAAATGATTTAGCATTCATTGAATAAAATTTTTTGGATATGAATAGAATGAATGGAAATTCTGGATGTGTGAACTCAAGATTGCAGGCAAATATATTACATGTGTTCATAAACGTCTAAACGACCCATTCATGAACAAATGAACTAACAATGGGGGCACATTCGGTTGTCTCGGGAAAATTTTGCTAGGACAAATCTATGACATATATGAATGTTTGTGATTTCTGAGAAATATCTCACAAAACATATTTATTTTCTCTTAAAAACTCTTTTAATTTTTTTATTTAGTGTCTTTAATTAATATGGATAAATTTTTAGCTGATGAATTTTATATCATTATTTTCATTTTGTTTACAAGTTTACTTTAAGATCCATATTGAATAATTTTTAAAGCATAATTATTATTTATATTTCTCTCCTATATTATCCAATAATATATTATTTCACAAAACACATTGATACACATCTTAATGTCATCCATTTTTTTTGAAACAAAAAAAGTCGCACTTCATACGAGAAACACAATTTTTTGAGAATGAAACAGCACCCAAACGCGTATTGAGTTGTTCAAACTCTTGTTCATTTAATAAATAAGTACTAAAGTTTGCTCATATATTGTTTTTATTACTTCATGAATAACGTTGTTCATTCACAGCCCTATGTGTGTATAATATATGGATAAATTATAATGTATCTATCCTTGAGGCCCTCATGATATGTGCTATTCTCTGTATATATAGGTGGAGATACCTCGTGCTTTCGTATGTGCTGAAGGCAAGATTTTCGATGTATCTGAGTGGGCTATATGTCAGGTTAGTAGCTGCATGAAGTGCTGTCGGTTATTTTGCTTTTGCTGTTCCATGGTGCCTGTAATTTTATGAGCTAATCTGCAGTCCAGCTGCTTTATGGACACTCATGAGTGGGTGCCATAACCAAAAATTTTACTCAATTATTTCATGACATTTCGTAATAGGGGATGGCTTGTAGACCAAACACCCACAGGCCCAGCTTCCACGTAAACATGGTTGGCTTGGACAAGTCAACAAGGAGGTCCAACTCAAGTAGGTATCCATGGGATTTGGATGCTGAGATGATAGATGAAGACGATGAATTTGAGTTGTGGCTCCAACAAGCCCTTGCATCCGGAATATTCTGCGAATCTTCCAAGCGCCGGAAAAGCTGGAGTCCCTTCAAACTTCCTCAGAAAAAGGGAAAGAGGCTTTGGCGCAGAGCATCTTAGAAGGCAATCCGGTTACATATTTATTGGTATCAAATTTCTTCCACCGTCGCTGAAATGCTGCCCTATGAATGAGTTCGTATCAATACGCGGATAGATATTTAGCCATTTGCTTCCGCTATAAACTTGCAAGACGATGGGCGGTGAATCGGGGCATGTGAAACTGCTTGTTTTACAAGGTCAATGCTGTAAATAAATGTCAGCTTTTCTTGTAGTTGAGGTCAGGTTTTGTTTGTATTCCATCCTATTGAGGCTTAAGATAAAGCAGCCCAACTGACGGTGCTCTTTGTGTACATTGATAAATTTAAGGACCTAAGTGGCAGATGAAATAATAAACATTAAAATTTTTTAAAAAAACTATGATTTATTTTTTCTATCTGTTTGTGATTTGGTAATGGTAGCTGTCTGACTAGTGTAACTGTTCCATAGCATTGTGTGACGGGTGCCATTTCAAGACTCGGAAAAGCGATCGGTGAGGCTACCAGTCCACTGTAAAGACTTTGTCCGCCTTGAGCAACCACATTGAAATCAATGTTGAGAGAACCGACCCGGTGATCGAACCGGTCAGGCGAGTGGGTCGATGGGTCAACCGGTCCAACCGTTTGATCCGGTTGGTCCAGTTTACCATTAAATCGGGTTAAACCAGCATGACCCGGTGTATTTCTTAAAAAAAATTCATATGTATTTGATATAATTTTTTTGAAGAAATGTCGAATTCTCCGCATATTCAAGACAACATAGACACAAGAACATTCAAACTCACTGCCAAATCCCAGAAATCACACCCGAATCAAGAATCGTCCAAATTCAAGGGGTAGCCTCAGACCGGTCTCGGTCTTTATCATCATCGGCTTAAATCTCCATTCCCCAAATTCCAATTGAAATGTCTCCAAACCCAGTTCATAGAACCAGGGGAAACAAGTTAGGAACTGGAATTAAAACGCTACACTGACCGACTGGAAAAACAAAGCCGAAACCAGCCCTTTACAAATCTCGGCTGCCAAACCATAAATTGGGGTAGCACGAGATCGATTCGACAAACCAACACTGAGAGCCCTCGAATTCAAAGAAATCCCTCATCGGGCATCAACACCACCAAAACCCAACACCCCACTGATGACCGAAACTGAAACAGAGAGAGTGACCGAACCAAAACCAAAATCGAACAACAAAACATCCAACCAAAACCAATTCCAACACTCAAACTGACACTGAACTGGAATCCAACAAACACGGCATGTAATTAATCGATGCCCCAATGTCTCCAAACCATTTAAACGGGGAAACAAAGGGTTCATCGACATCCCAAGCCCTCAGATGTCTCTTCATTGGGCATACCAAAACCGAGAGCACACAGAGCCATCGACAGACAACAGAACACACAACCGAACCGATCCAAACTGGAACCACACAGAAACCAACGAGGGACCAAAAATCGAACACAAGGTCAACACTTCCGAACAACCCCAACCACTGAAACCGAAATTGGAAACATGCGACATAACACAGCCGACGGAACAACCAAAATCGGGGTTACTTGCTTTCGACGCCGGTGGTCGGTGGCACCGCGGCAGGCGCTTCAGTCGGAGTCGGGCCATTGAGTTTTAGGGCTTTGGCTGCTTGAGAATTGAGCTTGGGACTTTGGGAGTGAAGAAGGAGAAGTCGAACAGAAGTAGAACACGGAGACAGCACGGATTTACGGTGTGTGTGGGTGTGGCTGTGTGCGCGGAGGCGGAGGAGAAGACGGGAATGGAGGGGTTTGGGTTTGAGAATTGAGATTCAGAGACAGAGTGAGAGTCTGAGAGATCGAGGGAGATGAGGGACTGAGGTCTGAGGGTTCCATTCCAGGGGCAGAGGCAATTAAAAAATTGAAA
This sequence comes from Ruellia speciosa, assembly GCA_001909325.1. Lineage (NCBI taxonomy): Eukaryota > Viridiplantae > Streptophyta > Magnoliopsida > Lamiales > Acanthaceae > Ruellia > Ruellia speciosa. Next base: position 8,730 of record MAYD01769624.1, read on the forward strand.
AAAAAAAAAATTGAATGAAAAATCGCGGTCCAACCACGGTTTGGCCGGTTCGAGCGGTTTTCCGGTTCAATCGGATTTTCCCGGTTCAGTGCAACAAACGGTTTTGTCATTCCACCGGCCCGTTGCTTCACCCAGTTCCCGGTCGGACCGACCAGTCTGGTCCGGTTCTCTTAACATTGATTGAAATAAGGTGGTTAGGTATCATCGTGTTGGAAGAATGTTTTAGAGCTATAACCAAATAGAAGGAAGGAATGCGATCACCAGACAATTCTGAAAGGACAAAGAACGGCAATATTGCATGTAGATATTGTAAAACAAATTTTTACTCTGAAAGCACAAAGAACGGCAATAATGCATGTAGATATTGTAAAACAAATTTTGTGTTCCATTACAGAAAGTTTTCAATTATAGGGGTGGGGAACGTGGCTTATGCTATTAATGTGGAATTATGGTCAATTACTATTCTTCACCTAACCATTACTCCTATAGTCGTCTTGGCAACAAAGAAAGGAGGACTAAGCATTACTCCTATAATGATCTTGGCAACAAAAAAATGACGAAACATGGCTAGCTACCCTAAGGGCAAGCAGCCACAGTGGGTGGCAACTTCGTCTGCCCTGCATATCTAGTTATCTACAGACTACATTTCCATATATTGTGTGTGTTGATAAAGAAGAAATTGCAATGAAATGTAAACGACACGCTTAATCTAACAATATTCGTGAGTAGTAGCAAGTATACTCGGCGTTGTGTTGGGCTTTCAAGTGTGCCATCGTCAATCAACATTACAGATGTTTAATTTAAATATTCCGGTGGTTGTAAGCATATTTCTACAAATTCAACCACTTTGCTTACGAATGGTCAATGGAGCATCTTATGGGCCAGCTCAGTTTTGACTTGGTTAGTGGGCTGAAGCCTGCAGGACTGGCATGCCTGTCCTATCTCTGTAAGTGAAATGGGCCGATTGGCCATGTTATTTTTTGGGCTGAATCTAGAGGCCCATAGTTTTGGGCCTTATTCGGACTATATTTTATAATATACTACTATCTCCATTTTTTTTAAATGTTATGCATTATTCACATACTCTATTTTAATTATCATTAGTAACTTATACTTAAGAAAAAATATAATCATGTGAGAAGTTTTTATCTTAATGTATATTTTCAAAATATCAACTTTATATATATTTTTACTTATCGATAATTAATGATTGAAATCGTGCATTGACAAATGTGTAGAGAGAAACACAATATTTAAAAAAATGGAGAAAGTATATTATTAAAATTTAGCAATATCAGGATATAAACAAAAAAATATGTGGGGAAAAAGATCAATAAGATGCAAAGTGGTAAGACTAGAGTACTGAGTTCCCAAAATATTTAGCAATTACAATCAATTTTATACAATCAATTTTATATAATAAGCAAGGAGCACGGACTATCAACATACCAACTGATAAAGATTCAAATAGGAACCTCTAAGTCTTTATTACTAATCCATCGCCATATTTGATTGTTTATATTTATGAGAGTTAAGACAATATAAATATTTTTAAAGCCATTCATGACGTGGGGATGTACATGATTTTGAGGTTTTATTTATTGCTAATAGATAGGACACACTTGCATG
>MAYD01769642.1:0-15909 GCA_001909325.1 Ruellia speciosa
CATTCGTTAATCCGAAAGGCATCACTGTGAACTCGTAATGCCCGCAGCGTGTTCTGAAAGCTGTCTTTGAGACGTCACCTTCAGCTATCTGGAGCTGGTGGTACCCCGATCGCAAATTAATCTTGGAAAAGACTGTTGCTCCCTTTAGCTGATCGAATAAATCGTCTATCCTTGGCAAAGGATAACGATTCTTGACTGTAACTTTATTCAGCTCGCGGTAGTCTATACACAGTCTTAGACTACCGTCCTTCTTCTTGACAAACAACACGGGTGCACCCCAAGGCGAACTGCTTGGTCGAATGTACCCTTTGTCAAGGAGTTCCTTTAGTTGCTCCTGCAACTCTTTTAATTCCGTTGGTGCCATCTGATACGACGCTTTATGAATGGGTCTCGTTCCAGGGGCTAACTCGATTTCCCTAACCGGAGGCAACCCAGGAATATCCTCAGGAAATTCGTTCACAACTGGCTTGTTCTCTAGCCCTGACATATCTGAATTGAGATCCAAAACCGAACACAGAAACACTGGATGCCCTTTGTCAACCTGTGATCTAAACTTGATAGCTGACACAACTCTGATACTCGGCTCTTTCGGATTCTGACGGTAAGTCACCCGGACACCCCGCGGTCCTCTCAGACTCAGTTTCTGATTCTGACAATCAATTCTGGCCTGATATCGTGACAACCAATCCATCCCTAAGATGATATCAAAGTCTGTCAGTGGAAAGTCGATCAAGTCTGATGGCAATTCAGTCCCCTGAATCCGAACTGGAAGTCCTCTGTGTATCTGAGTGCACTGTACTGGCTCTCCCGACGGTAAGGCTACTACTAGACTAACCTATCCGAAGGTACTATACTATGCAATCGTGCAAAACTAGAAGCAAGAAATGAACATGATGCACCACAATCAAACAGAATTAATGCAGGCTTACCGAAAAGAGAAAACTCACCAGTAATCACATCGGTTCGGCCCTCGGCTTCTGTCTGATTCAACACATTCAATCTGCCTCCTTGTCGGCCCTACTGCATAGGTTGCTTGCCCTTGTCCTGATTCTGACTCTGACCCTGACTCCCGCGAGTCTGATCCTGCTTTGGAGGTTTCGGGCAACGTCTCTATAAGTAACCCTCCTTGCCACAATTGTAGCAAACAAATGGGGTTCTATCACATCTTAAGCCATAATGACTTTTCCCGCATCTGGAACAGCTTGACTTGGGCTTGTTCTTGCTGTCCGCTTTGCCTTTCCCTTTTCCTTTGTCCTGTTTCTGTTTCTGCTGGGCAGTCTTGTCACCCCCACTTTGATATTTCTTAAATTGCTGCCCTTGGATGACAACACCCTTTTGTTTCTTCTGATATCTCTCCTCCTGAGTCAGCTTGTCCCTCACATATTGCTCCTCGCGCAATCTTTCTGATATTCGTGCCAGATTTGCAGCTTTTTCATACATGGCCTGCACTGTAGTCACATCAAGAGTAGCTATTGCTGTCTACAGGTATGGCAGTAATCCCCTGCAAAATTGGTCCATCAATGTCTCTTCGTCCCTTGTTCCCTCAGGGAGGTAGTGAGACAATTCAGTGAACTTTGCATAATATTCCTCAATCGTCCGATTCTTGCCCATTTTCAGACTTTGGAATTCGTCCATCTTTCTGGGCACAGGTGCACTGGATAGAAACGAGTCTTAAGATCGGTGATCTACCTGGTCCAATCGTAAGTCTCATCCTTCATTTTGTCTGCCTTCACTGATCTCCACCAGCGCCTAGCTTCGCCCTCGAAGAAGTAGGTGCCGATGTTCACTTGCATGTTGCCGGGACAGCGTGCAACACCAAAGATCTCATCCATTCTGTCTAGCCAGTTTTCCAGCTCTGCCGGATCTGACGATCCCTCAAACGGCGGCGGTCTATGCTTGATGACTCTGTCAAAAGGATTTGATTCGGCTCGCTGGTTAATGGCAGCCACTAGCTGTGCAATTGGATCTGCCACAGGCTGATTCGGCCCTGTGGCGGATTCTGATTCTGTGGCTGATTCTGAGCCTGTTCAGGTTGATTCCCAACTGACTCGTTGTCCTCAACCCTGGCCCTGGCGGCTTGTCTGACAACTCTGCGAGGCGGCATCTGAAAATTACGAGTACTCGTTAGTGCCCATAAAGTGAACCCAGAAGTCCAACCTGTTGCGAGTGGGTAATCTTGCACAAGCACCAACTTTACACGTACATCAACCAAAGGATAATGCATGCAAACTCGAAAGAAAATCCCTCCGCTCACACTTAGTGTCTAAATCAAATTTTATTCACATAAGCATGTTGGGTTTCTAATTTTATCAGTATAGAGCGTACACGCTCTGATACCACCCGTAACACCCTGATTCCACAACCGAACGCAATGTTACCGCCACACTTAACTTACCTTGGGTTCTACGGCCTAACCCTTAGTAAGCTCAGTGCTCAGGCTAACTGTTATCTAATCCTATCAGAGTACGCTGGATTTCAGGAAACTGGTCCCCTCTGATCACAGCTCAGCATGCTAAAATTAGAAACAGTCAGTCACCCAAAACATGCAAAACGAGGCCTATTTCTATTACAGGCTGCAAGTCAAGAGTTTACAATATTAAAAAAGAATCATGTCCCACGTCCGGGACTCGGCTAATTAGTACAAGCCGATAAACAAAATGATAAGAGGATAAATAGTTCAGAACATACATAAATAACTGAAATGCATGGCACACTAATAGTTAAATAAATATGTCCACTCATCCCCACCAAAACCCAAAGGCATCGCCTTACCCGCGTGATCTAGCGGCCGGGAGGGGTATCCTCCGGACCCTTTGCACCTGTATGCAACAAGCATAGTTAGTCGAATGACTAAGTACGGAACATACACGCGGTAAGCAATATGCATAATCAATTCTGTATGCATCGTGACACTCATCGAATGCATATCCATGATGCTACTCGATGGTTTCAAATCCTTTTCATGCAGCATAACACAATGCAGCAATAACATCTCTGAATGCATCAACACTGCAAACAGTAACAATCTCTAAACTGAAAGCATCAACACTGCAGACAGTAAACACAAGCTTAAAGAGTGAATAATGACCGAAGAAACTCGAACAACGAGGGGCTCCACCAACAGGCCCGTTGACAAGTGCTAGGTATGCTTGAGTATGGCCGACTGGAATCACCCTTATCCGACACGTGCACCAAAGCAATGAGTGTGAATAGGGATATAATGGGGTTATCCAATGCACAACCTAATGGAACACTGAATACCCTAATCCACTACCACGGTAGAGTGAAGTCAAACAGGAGATCATTATAGCTACCAAATGACGCGAATCACCCCCCACACGTCACAACTATAACTGCCTTCATCTAATCTTAAATTACTGGCAAACCTCCTAGGGTGCAAATCCCAAGAGTAGACTAGGACGCTTTTAACGCGAAAAGGCAAGCTTCACGCGGGTGGACTTTACCCCTATGGCGATCAACCCAGAGGGTAGTTGGTCGTCACTCTATCTTTCTCTTTACGTGATTATCCGGTTTAATGATTATCTGTCATTAAATTATCACGGTTTCCACTTTCTGATATGCCTTAATGTCGGTCTAAGTCAAGGAATATCTGTCGCTTGCTCGGTCTCCAACAGGCTTTACCAAGTTACATGCGATTCCAGATTACATGCTCGGTTCATTTAATGCAAATGACATGACACGCATGTAAACATATATAACGGGTAATTCAGGCAATCACATGATACGAACATAAGTATAATCATAAGGAATTTAAATACAACTCGTAATAAATTCCTAGACTTATTGTCCTGAGTCTTATGCTACCGACGGGTCTTATGATTGCCCAGTGTAGTCCGTACCTTTATCAACAATCTTCTGAATCTTTACTTTTACTAGAATAATCCCGAATTCTGATACCGACTGCTGGCTGTCGTCTCGACACTAATGAATCTGAAATTCGCAACAACTGAATTAATTACCCGCGGTAATTAATTATTCCAAGATCACTTAATTAATTTAATAATTAAGTGTCCAAAATATTCTTGCATGGCCCATTTCAATTTCATTCAAAATTTAAATCCCAAGGCCCAATCCAATTTCTTGCAAGATTCTTTTCAATATCCTTGTGCTCAATGAGTCATCCCCAACTTTAATTTTAATATTCAACATCTTTCCCACAAATCATGGAAGAAGTGACCATTGAATATTTTAATTCCCCTTTTGTCAAAGCTGACGAGTGAAATGGGGATTTTTGTTGACTAGCACACTCAATCCAACCCCTTTCACGGATTATGAATCAAATTGGGCCATTTCATGAACTGGATGAAGATATCTAAGAACAAGTTGAATATCCACATGAACATTCATAAATTTCTTATGTCCAAAAATTCTGTCAGCATGGCCGTTCACTGTCCATGATTCCAAATTCAAGATTCCATCACATTCATGCCATTCTAGCAGTTTAATCTGTCCCAAAACCAAACTGTAACCTATGGTCATTTGGCCAAATTTCTGGAATCAAAAGCTTACCCAAGATGGCACGGTTCGAACGGATTTCAACAATAAACCCTCAACTGTTGGCTGTATCTGTGAGAACACACACAGGCTGTTCAAGATCGAAAAATCCAAACTCAACAAAAATGAAATCCATTTGGTAAGATCAACTCACCTTGACACAAGGATTCCAAATCTGAAATCACCTCTAAAATCTGATCACAATTTGTCCCCAAGCTGGCAGTTTGTATTTTTAGACTTGTGACTATTTTTGACAGAATGGATACTAGAAGGTGATGAAGATGTGTGAATGAAAATCTGTCTAAGTCCTTTATTTATAGGCAAAAATATCCCATAAATAATAAGGACAATCCATGCATTCTTAATTGACAGAATAAAATTCTATTCCGCATTCAAAACTGCCTCATGCATGAACAGTGGTTCGGTTAACCTTAAGTTGCCATATTCTGCCAATTCGTGCCCGGTTTCAGCAGCTTTCTCCCTTATTTCCGCTGCTTCAAGCAGCGGAAATGCCCAAATGAGCGGAAATTTCCCCATGCAGCGGAATTTCTGCCATTTTTGCCTTCATGCAATTTTATTTCGTTTTGAATCAGGCAACCCTTGCATGGATGTTTTAGAACTCTTAATTGCATGTCTGAACCATAATCCCCATGATCCATAATTCAATTTTGCCGTATTGAATTAATTCTGAATTCTGCCATGCCATTTTCGCTGAATTCTGCCATGCCATTTTCGAGGAATTCCATCACCTTCTGCGGAAAAATCACAAAGGAGCGGAAAACTCCAATTCTGCCAGAATTTCTAAGTAGCGGAAATGATCCAATTTCATCAATCTTAATCTGTCCTTAGGCCATTTTAATCTGAATCCATCTAGAATCATTCAATCTTAATTCCTTACACTTGATCATTCCATTTGATCAAGTGTCCATGATCCGTCAAGTCCGATTTCCATAGATCTCTAAGTGTCGCCTACTTGTCGATTCTTGGACTTGTCCATTTCCTTAATTGGGCCGTGAGACTATCCAAGCCCACTAATTCCAAATTGCTTAGCCCAAATTAATTTTCCACACACTTGAAATTAATTATTTCCTATAATTAATTTCGCGAAAATTTTTTCCTCATTTTCTGACACCGGAAATGCCTTACCTGTAACATGGGATGTTACACATGTCCTCGATACTTAAAACAAATGATTTCCTGATAATTTCCTGTAGATCCTTCCTTGTTGTCATAGCCTCCTTTGACCTTAGAAACCTCTTGCACAATGGTCTATTTTCCTTTGACATAGGAATCTCTAGAATTCTTCTTAAAATCCTCAATTTTCTTCTTTATCTCATTGAGATCTAAATAAGACTTCAAATGTGAATTATTCGAATGTGTGCTTTTTTCTTTCCTCTTCAATTGTTGTTCAATGTTGATAGCTTTTTAAAGTGCTTCCGTCAACGTGTTGTACTCTTACATATCCACGTAGTCCACTATCTCATAATTTAAAGCCATAATGAACCTTGCAATCAAAGAATCCTTGGGTTCAACCACTTACACTCTTGTCAACATCTTCTCCATTTCCTTAAAGTACTCATCCATGGGCCTCCCACCTTGATAAAATCCTTGTAACTTCAACCTCAAATCTCGCATTTAGTAGGATGGTACAAACCTAGCCCTCATTGTTTGCTCAAGATGAGCCCAAGTAGTTATTGCTCTCTCTCACCATGTAGCCATCTTTTGGTTCAAATGCTCCACCAACCAAAAGTGTATCCATCAAACTCCACGATGACCAAGTTGACCTCGTATTGTTCTTCTACCATTCAACACTTGAAGTACAAATTTATCTTTTGTATCCAATCAAGGAATACTTTCGGGTTGGACAATCCGGTGAATGACAGTAAATTGTTATAAGATTGGTTGATGGTGTTGACATTATTGTTGTTCCTCTGAGCTCATTGTTGAGGTGTCTTCACCCTATAATCTCCTTAGACAGACTCCTCGCCCTCCTCATCTTGAGGATAATAGAGGACTCCCCCATGATTTCCACCTCCTCCATATGCCATATGAGACCCTTGAGCCACACTTTATTCCATGTTGGCCATCCTTGTATTGATCTTAGCTATCTCTCCCAACACTTGTTGGAGGGATGAGGTCAAACTCTTTATCACCTCATCACTTGCCATTTTGTGTATATGCCTCACTTACTCTCTTTCCTTTTATATTATCCTCAGATGTTCCTTACGACTCTTAGTTATCCTCAATCTCCAAGCAATTGTGACGAGATCAAGCGTTGCTCGTGCTTCAAGCTAATAGACAATGCAAATGGTATGCAAAAAATTCACACAAATGCATAAATGATTGAAATCACAAATAAATTAGGAACATATCAAAAGAGGCTCAAATTAGGTTATAAGGTATTGTATTAAAGTGTATAAGAATATTTCAAAACAGTTTGGCTAAAGGATTAACCAAAGTACACACAAGTTGCACAATTTGACTTCAAAGTTAGGCTCAAAACAGGGTGATTTTCCAACGACAATATTTTGGCTAAAACTCTTCACGCGAAACTTCTCAAATAGATGTAAATATACCGCTAAAATAATTCACCAAAATCCTTAAGGAAAATCAACCAATCAAGCAATTTTGGTAAGTAAAAACATTGCAATTTTGGGATTGCCGGCTCTTACTTGATTCTTTTCTTCTCAACACTTGAGTTTTGCTTTTATATGCTCAATTAAGAATTTTAACACCAATGATCATCAATTCTTTTATGGTGTTTCACTTGATCAATCTTTTCACTTCACTTGTTTTTTTAACTTTTCAATATTTTTTTTTTGTACTTTTCCAATGTCACTTTTGCCATTCCCAAAATGCAACTATAATAAACAATAAAAAAATGACTTAAAGCAACTTATAAAACTCAAAACTACACATAAGACATTTCATCAAATACCTTGATGCCTATATTTTTGGATTTTGAATTTTGACACAAATCAGAGGAAATTGCCAAGGAAATTAAAATTCAACAACAAATTCAGAAAATTCTAGGTTTAGTAGGAGCATAGAATTCCTAACAATAGCTCTGATACCAAAATTAATTATGATATATCTCAAACAACTTCTAAACAAGACATAAACAGGAGGGGTTCAAAGTATAGAAAAACCAACTGAAGAACAAAGAGAATCTAGTCCTATCTACCCATGAGCATCACAAACATGTACAATTATGAACATACCAATTACCTGCAAATTGGCAAGAAGCAACAAACCAAGTGATCTAGTTGCAATGACCCGATTTTGATCGTAGTATTGAGTTGATCTTGAAGATTAAGCTCTAACCAAGGTAACAAGATCTTCTTTCAAAAGAAATCTAGAAATTCGATTGACAAAAATTGTCCAAGTGTTATAAATGAGGTAGAAAGGCTTTTAAAAGTCATAGGGAAAACCATCAATTAAACAAGTTGCATGGGATCCAATTGTACTTGCCAACTAATTTTAAACTAACCAATTGTCCTCATATGCAATTTTAAGACACTTTGGAATGCATATACATTAATTAGAGGACTTACAATTTCAATTAAAAATACTTAAAAATAGAAAAAAAAAAAGAAGTGTCATAGCCAAAAATAGCAACTTTGAAAAAAATGTATTTTTGGGACAATATAGGCACGCTGTAGAGCCATTTTTGGAGAATCTGGCATCACCTAGGCATGGTGACGCTAGTGAAGTTTGGAATTTGCATTTTGTTGCAATTTCCTCTTTCAGGGCTGTCGATGGCATTCAAACACACCAAAAAGGCAAATGTGGTGCAATTTGTGCTGAGTGAAGTCGATGCTGCATCTAATGTGCATTTTCCTCTTTTTTTGGACTGTCGGTGGTGCCCATGCACACATGAATACCACACACTGCAGAGTGTAGGTTGCGCCAGATGTTCTTGTTTAATCATTTGGCACTTGTTTCTTCCGCTCTCTTTGATCTCTTGATCCATCTCTTCAAGATTTTCCTTCCTCAACTTGACTCCAACCACTTCAAGTTTGGATGGTCTCATAATGGTGTTTACACCAATATTCATGTCATCACTCTGCACCAAATTTTGAAACTCGCCCTCTTTGCACTCAAAAGCTGTGATGTGAAAAAGTACGCTTTCAAGGTATTTCTGAACTGTGCGCAACCAAAACCTAGCTGAGCCCGTAATGTCTCCTCACTGTCCCTGCACCAGTGTAGTGCTCCACCTACTGGGTACTGAGATGCTACCAATATCTTACTATCTTTTGGGCAATAAAGATTTTTTAGAAGACCTTTGTCAACTTATAAGCCCAATCATCGAATACTAGTGCGTTAGCTCCCCCTGCGAAGGTAACTAGCTTGTGTCGGGTAGATAGGTCCATGTAATCAATCTAAGCCTAATGTGTTAGGCCCTGCTGGATCGGTCTAAGAACCTGTCCCTGAATAATTTGTAGAAGCTTTAATGTCTGCCCTGCAGATTTAACAATCTGTTGCATGAACTGTGTGGGGTCGAGAATTGGCACTGCTCCTTGCTAGTGCCCCACTAATACCTGATTTAGAGGTGGTACCACATTCTGTCTTGGGGCTCAGGTTTGCTGTTGTTGCAGTACATTACCTCCATGAGGCAAATCATGCTCTTCTTCCTGCTACTCCACATTTAGTCCGTCACCTAATCCGTTGTCAACCACCTCACCCTCTCAACTACTCTCCATTTTGGTCACCCATTGGCGATTTCAGGTTCCTCCTCGATCAACCCCTGCGACCTGTACCAACCACTCATTGTTGAAGCATCTTAAACTGAGGCAAGTTAGGTGATAGAATAGGTTAGCAAACATTCAGCAAAAACAAAATAAAAAGTAAACAACAACAGTGTAAGTCGTGGTTTCAGCCCATGGTATTCCATACTGCAATACCTATTCCACGGGAAACTGGAACAAAGCTCGCTAGAGTCTCTGTAGTTTTGCCCCACGGAATACCCTTTCGTAGGTCCAATACTACGACACACACAGATCAATGTAGGAACAATAATTAAACAACAACATCATCAAATTAAACAAAACGAAGTCCTAGACTATATGCAATCCCCGCACTCGCTCACCTCCTATGTCTAAAAAAATTTTAATCATTACTTGAGCACACAGGTTCAGATACTACTCTGTAATGCTCCCGGTTTTACAAGTAGACATGTTACCATTGTACTAACTAACCAGGAATTAGTAACTAATTAGTCAGGCTCTCTGGCATAAGGCGTACAATTGAACACAGAAGCACATAAAAAGTTCAGATCTTATTAATCATTCAACATTCAAGAATTGAATAAAAAAAGTATGTTTCAACAAATCAAACAATTTAGAACCTCTTAGCTCACGAGTCATCCCAGGCCAAAATAATTCACAACGTGGCCACCAGCTGATAGAAAGTAAATTGTGGTCAAAGTAAAGCCTCATCGACTATTAGTAATATAAACAAGCTAACCAGCCAAACCAATAAAAGCAGTATAGACAACTAGAAAACTAGGCCACGAAGTCCAAACTCCTGGGCAGATAATAAAAGTTAATGCATCCTAAACCTATAACATATATGTGTCCTCTTAGACCCCCAACATAAGTTATGCAACTGCACCTTGAAAAGGATCTAAAAAAATGAGGGTAAAGAATCAATACAATGTACTGAGTAAGAGATAGAATAGGCAGAATAAAGGACATAAAATGAGAAAGAAGTAACAATAAATAATCCATATCATAAAATAAAGTATCACCCTATCTCATATTGATGCTCAACCACATCCAACATAAATGCATATGATGCATGACCTAATATACACCTATCTATTCTAAAAGCAACACAATCCAAGCGCACTCTACCCACCCTGGTGATATGATTTCCAATATTCCAAGGCATCTATTAGCACCGTCCAAGAATGCTCTAAGAAACCACATCTTAGCATTCTACCACGTCTAGTAGTCTCAACCAAGTGGGCAATAAAAAACATGCAAAATACAATAGCAACATCACAGCATACAAGTATAGCTTGTCACAACCACATTCAGGCTCATGTATATCAGCAGCATTATTATCAACCATTTATCATCACTAGGTTCACATGCATCACGCTCTCGCTTATAGATAATGTAACACCCTGTTTTCCACAACCGGGACGGTTACTGCCGCACCTAACTTGCCAAAGGATTCTACACCTAACTCCCAGTAGGCTCGGTGCTCAGGCTCACTTAATTATCAAAAAATCCTATTAAAGTACGCTGAATTTTAGGAAACTGGTCCACTCTGATCACAACTCTCTTACAACTCAGAATAACATAACCACATAAGGCAAAAAATAATTATTACAGGCCAAGTGTCTAGAGTCTGAAAAGAAAATAAATGTCCCACGCCGAGACTCGGCTATTTAATACAAGCCGAATAATTAATTATATAAGAAATAGTCTCACATTGAGACATCGACCACTAAATACAAGCCGAATAGTTAATTATATAAGAAATAGTCTCACATCGAGACATCGACCACTAAATACAAGCCAAATTATACAATTTACATTGCTCAAATTTACAACTGAATAACTGAATAATAAATGAATAATTAAATATTCAAGCAGTTAAGTAATAATTGCAAGGGTATTTAAGTCATTCAAGGAAAATAAGGAAACTTAACAAAATTCCCTCAACCTCACAAGATACTCGGGAATCCCATTATTCCCAAGTCCTTCAAGAGTAGAGGTAGATCCTCCAAGCCCCGTTGTTCACCTGCGATGCACAAGTAGCATCATTAGTCGCGAGACTAAGTAAGGATCAAACACAATCCAATTAATATGCAATTTGGAAATCACATGATGACCAATTGGGAATATCTCCAATATATTCGACAATGAAAATTTTAAAAACATGCAACCGAATATATAATATGTCATGTATGCATATTTTATCAAAAATGCATTTTAAGGAATGCAAGGTGACAATCTCAGATTGTCCAATCAAGCCATCAATTCCATCAATCACTCTGCGGTCACCCTGAACCCCCTGGCTTATCATTTCAATACTTGCGAGCTTCCAAGGGTGCCAAATAAACAATCAATCACCCTGAACCCCCAGGCGTATCATTTCAACGCTCGCGAGCTCACAATAGCATCTCACGTGTCTTCATATGGACTACCTGCCGTATCTTCACATGCGTCACATAATTCCCAAGCCACTCTACAAACTGAGACACTACTCAGGACGCCACCCCTTGCCATGAGTCCAGCGTAGCTCAAGATAACCCCCACTTAATGTGCTCCACAACGTGGTAAAACTCAGGTTTTCATATAAAGACAATTTCCTATGCGGTACGAGTGAAAGTGCACCCTCAATGTACTCATGCACAGGGAAAACCAATTTTAGAGAATTTATCTTCTTTAATTAATAAACACATATATGCATATTTGCACATTTCAGTCACGTTGAATGTAGTACTTAAATAATTACATGATGCTATTAATGCATACAAGATAATCATATCAATTATCATTTGTTAGCATTCATTCATGATCCATAAATAAATTTATCAGGCCGATTAAAAGTCGGCAATTTAATTTAGATTGAGACTTATGGTTGTCCGAGTGTAAGAATCCTTACCGTTATCTACAGTCTTCTATCTCTTGACTGGTCACGGTCAACAGGTCAAATCTTACATGTTCCACTTGTCCAAAAGCTTCAAGTTCTCGAAACCTGCACCAGAGCACATATCCTACAACCGAAATAAGGCTCTATTAATTATCTTTTATATTTTAATCTTTAAAAGATTATGGACATTAAATGTCTAAAGATAATTAAATCAAATCTATCAATCTAGGGATATATATTGTTGTAATTCCTTTACCTCACACTGCAGAATTCTATGTCACGACGTCAATAAGAATAAACCATCCAAGATTTAATTCTTAAATCCAATTAATTAATTTCCCAAATTAATTAATTAACTTAATCTTAGGTCTTAGGGCAAAGTCCTATTTCTAGGTGATAATAAACCAATTTTAATTATTTTCCAAACAATTAAATAAATTTAATAACCCTTTGGTTATTATTTAGTTTAACATTTCCATTTTGTTAAAATGCTAAGAGGTATCAAGTGTAGTATCTATTTCGACTTGTCCAAACTTCATCATCATCGCAGGAAATAATTTAATTAATTATTTAAATTAATTAATTATCTCGGATCGGGTTGAATTGATTTATATTCAAAGTCACAGGGCAATTTTAACAAGTCCAACAGGCTTAGTTCCGTCCCAGCCCATTTACCAAATTCAGGCTCAATGATTAAATTGTCAAGGCCCATATTCGGATTCTAGGTCCAACAACCATTTCAGGCCCAGTCCAATTACTTCATCCTCCATTTTAAGTCCACTGCAATAACAATAACAGTCCACAGCCCAATAACACCAATTCCCAAATTTCCAATCACAGGGCACGGCCTAAGGCCAAGTGCCAATTTTCAGGAACCAATTTCATACCACAATAGCAAACAGCAAGCAGCAACAACAAACATCAAACCTGAATTTAGAAAGGCACACAACGCGTTATGCTAAATCGAACCAATCGATTCAATTTCGGGGGCCTCAGATCGGTCTTGAATCCTCTTCATCGGCCAATCCCGAATTCCAATTTAAAGCCTCCAATCCCACAATCAAATTCAAAAAGAAATTGAAACAGGGTTGCTAAAAATTGGATTCACCCAATCCCAAAAACTGAAACAGACAACAGAACCACACTAGTCACACAGGCCATAGCCACCGCCGATGCTCTTCTTCAAACCTCGACTAAATATTGAGGGGAAACAAGAAGGCAAATGCAACGCCCCGAAAATTCGCATTCTAAATCCTTGCCTTGTCGTTCTCTGACCCAGGGACCTCATCACGCGCAAGGAAACTGTATATACGAGTACATATTGACATGTATCTTCTTACTCACTTAGCCAATCCAGGTAATTCTTGTGCCATTGTACTCGAATTATGTAGAGCATGAAATAAGGTGCACTTGACCGTTGACCGCGGTCGTCATCACTGCGGCTGTGAGATCGCGGGGGCCAAGTCGATTGAGTTTTTAAGTCTTATCCCCTGGGCTACGTGTCTTATGCTCATTTCATATCTTTTGACTGAGGAAATCCAAAAGAAACCGAGAGAGAATGGAGTTTGAATAAGCACATAGTTGATTTTTGAGTGAACAAGAAGCTCACTTTGAGCTTGAATTCCAACCACTTAGAGGGTGAATTTGATCTTGCTTCCATTAGGTAAAATGAAGTTTATTCTTCATACTACAATCCCTACAGTTTACTTTCTTGATTAGACTTAGAACTCATTGGGAAATCCTTGCTCAAAGTAGCAAGAAATTTTTGTCACAGGTTTTAAATAAGCAAGTAGTTGACTTCAAGTCCAATTCTCGACCACTTTCACTCTAAATTAGGGGTTGGTCCCTTTAGTAAACTTGTAAAGCATACTTCCTAGTTTCCATAACACTTTTTAGAATTTGATTTGGACAAGTATTGAATCGTGTAGGCCCGTCTGAAGTTGGCTGCTTCAACATGGATTTTAGGGTTTTCTACAACTTCAACTAAGTGTTCATCCCTTTTTTACACCCAGGCAAGGGGTTTTTCTTACATTTTTGGCATCCTTGGAAGAGAAATATGTGATCTAGAAACTTTGGATCGAAAACTCCAGACTGGGAGTGCCGCGCTCTCACGATCACGGTCAAACTTTTGACCGTGGTGACACGAGCGCGGAGGCGGTTGAGGACACGGTCAGGGTGACCCTGCGGCGGCTTGACCGTGACCACTCCTTTCTTGACCGCGGTCCCTTGTTGTTATGTAACACCCCGATTCTCCCACCGAAAAATGTTACCGCCACACCTAACTTATCTCGGGTTCTACGGCCTAACTCTTGATAAGCTCGATGCTAAGGCTAACCATCTTATCTGGTCCTATCAAAGTACGCTGGATTTCAGGAAACTGGTCCCCTCTGATCACAGCTCAGCATGCTAAAATCAGAAACACACAGAAGACAGGAAATAAACTACTGCTATTACAACTGAATAGTCACAGTTTACAACCCAAAATCAGAATGTCCCACGCCCGGGACTCGGCCATTTAATACAAGCCGATAAACAAAAAGACATAAGGAAATAAGAGTTCCAAGACATAAATAAATAACTGAAAATGCACCGCATACCAACAGTTAAATAAATATGTCCACTCATCCTCACAAACCCCAAAAAGGCACCGCCTTACCTGTATGAACCAGTGACACGAAGGATCCTCCCTCGGGCACTGAGCACCTGTATGCATCAAGCACAGTTTAGTCGAAAAGACTAAGTACGGAACATACACGAATACACAAACCCATGCAATATGTTCCACGTCAAGTGCATCTCCATAAATGCGACTCAACAGTTTTAAATCCATTTTATGCAACAAAACACAATGCAGCATAAATCCATAACCACCTTACCGTAATCCATGTCCTCCTTAAATATACAGCACTAGACAAAGCAACATATAACCATGTCCTCCTTAATCATGCGGCAAAACACAATGCAGCAAGAATATAACTGAAAACTCTCCCGCAATCAGTTAAATAAACCATGTATAGAGCATATAATACGACCGACTCTTGAGCAACGGGGGCACCATCGACAGGCCCGTTGTCAAGTACTGAGTATGCTTGGGCACGGACGAATGGAATCACCCAAGTCCGAACCGTACACCAAAGCATTGAAGTGTGAATAGGGATATAAAGGTGTTATCCAATGCACGGTCCCCTGGAACACTGAATACCCAAATCCGCTATCACGGGTGGGTGAGTCGTGAGATCATTATCGCCTTTAATGACGGGGATCACCTCCCGCACTCGTCGGCTAGATCTCCTCTCCATCTAATCTTAAATTACCGGTAAACCTTCTAGGGTGCAAATCCCAAAAGTAGACTAGTTTCCATATTTATAATGCGTAAAGTAAACTTTACGCGGGTGGACTTTCAAACCCTTATATGGCGATCAACCCATAGGGCAATTGGTCGTCACTCTATTTTGCCCCTTTACGTGATTATCCATATTAATGAGATGCTTTTATCGTCATTAATCAATCCCGTTGTGTCCGCTTTTTGATATGCCTTAATGTCGGTATGAGACAAGTGATAACTGTCGCTTGCTCGATGCCCAACCGGCTTTACCAAGTTACATGCGAGATTCATTTAACCGAATGATATGCAGGCACGTAAGCACATATAACAGGTATATCAAGCAATCAAAATACCATACGAACAATTTGGCATAAATAATCATAAGGAAAATAAATACTCCATGTAAATAAATTCCTAGACTTAGACCCCTAAGTCCTATGCCAAATACGGGTCTTATGGTC
>MAYD01769725.1:0-17668 GCA_001909325.1 Ruellia speciosa
GGAATGGACATACAGTGTGTATGAAAATGGGGAAAGTTACCCCATTTGCTGCATGCTAGCCTTTTTCGACACCCCGGTACCTAGAGCCGGGACTGTCAACCATTATCCTCTCCTCTACCGGCCATCCTATGCCTATAACCAGCATCCACCCCTGTTCACATTTGAAGGTGACAGGATTGTCTTCAACGCACCGTGGTCGAGGGCAGACGACCTTCCCCAGCCAACGTTTGAAGCTGAGGGGTCCTCTGCAGATGTCCGACTACTCTCCCTAGCAGTAGTCGAGGAGGAGGCGAATTCAGGAAGCCAGCCCCAGCCAGCCCTCAATGACAACGAGGCATTCCTAGACATTGCTCTCCTTACTCTGGAGGCAATCGCTGAGGGACTGCCTGAGGACGAGGCCACCCCATCCCAGTCTGAAGAGAATGGAGGCAAGGTAGCCACTGCACCACCTCAGTCTAAAGAAGGTGGTGAGATAGGAGACAAGGTGACGTCCCAGTCTGATGAGGGTGCCACAGAAGCTGCCCCCTGAAAACCGAGTGTGCAAGACCCTAGGAAAGGCCAGCTCATTGAAGAGTTGGTCTGTAGATATTTTTGCTTTTGCTTATTGTATCCTGGGTCTTTTGGAATTTAATATCATTTTGCTTTTGTTTTACTTCTTTTCTTTCACGATATTCCCTTAGTTTCTTCAGTTCTTACCATAGTTCTATCTGTGGTCTATCAAATAGCGAATAAATTTGCAAAATCCCTCCAAATGGTAATGAACTCCTTAGGAGAACCAAGTTAGTTGTCTAGATTTGTTATTGTCCCAAGGCCAGATGACCTGAGAAATAAAGCGAACCAAGAACACTCTTGAACACAATCAAGGTATAGGAACTGAACTAATTAATACAAAAATTGAGATAGCTAAAGTTACTTAAACCTGCCAAAGACAAAAATCTCAAAAGGGAAAAACAAAATGGCCAATAAGGGAAAGCCAAAATAAGGTAACCCGGCCATAAGGGATAGCCAAAATAAGGTAACCCATTTCTGCAGACAAGAAAAGAATGCCAAAACAAAGGTAATTATAGCGAAGAAATTTGGCCACATAAGGGATAGCCAAAATAAGGTAACCCAGCCAAGGCAAAAAAAGTGAAACCCAAGAAAGAAATGAGAAAACTAAAATTGGCGACCAGTAACAGCACTATCTCAAACCTTTTTGCATGAATTACAGTTATTTCCTGCAAACCAATGAAATTGCACACACACATTCTCGGTTCGCCAAGTTTCTTGGATTCACTTCTGACTTAAGACAATTTCCAATCTTTCTGACTAAATAACAGGTTGTTCGGGGACGAACAAAAGCTTAAGTTTGAGGAGGTTGATAGGGGTTGAAAAACCCCTGTATCTTAAAAGTAATTCGCTAAAAAAGACCATGATAAGGCTAGCATTCTATTGCCTGGCTGAACCATTCTTGGTAACTTTGTGCGGATTTTGCTTAATACTCGCCCAACGCGAGTGCAGTCGTGTAATTAATCTTTTTGGATGCAGGATGAAGTATTCTGATAATTTTTGGCAACCTCTTAATGCTCGCCTTGTAATGGCAGGAGGCGAGCCCATTTGATGTTTCCCTTTTGTCTTTTTGCAGAATTCACCAGACCCAGAAGAATTAGCGAAGGCGAGCACTTCCCTCCCAAAGACTACTGACTGACTAATGTGACACACCTACTCCACCTGCACCCACTGCAGACCTGACATACCCACTCCCTACCACCTACCACATCACCACCACCACCAAAAGTCAAGACTGCCTCGGACTTCCCCAAATATAGCAATGATGACTGAGCAAACACCCTTATTGCACGCAAGACCTTACTAAATTTAGCATGAGACAGATGTATTTAAACGCTTTTGTTTTGGGGGGGAAAAAGGGGAAGTTAGAGAGTTTGAGGGGGCAGATGGAGTGAGAAGTTCGAATTAGGCTAGAGTTCTTTGGTGAAGTTCTATATGGAGTGAATGTGAGAAAACACTTGTGAGAAATACAGTGTGAACACCATTAGAGCACAAGCTCTTTTGACTCAGAGGAAAGGAAATTGTTCTGTGAAGAAGCATTCTGGCCAGGCGGGAAACCCCAGCCAAGAAACACTTTTGCATCTCTTTAGTAGGATCCCTTTCTAATCGATTATTGCCTGATCTATCTTCTGTTTAAAAGTTTTATTACAATTGACTGGTTTGTTTTATGTTTGAAAACAACATGGTAAAAACAGTCTTTGGGCAAACCATCAGTTGTCTTGTGATTGAAATGAGGGGTTAACCGCTTCCAAGTGATTCTAGGTATTACTGGGAGAGTTTTGGCGATCGCATGGCTGATTAACAAAAGAGCTTTACATCCTTCTTGAATAGGCATATATAGTCTGATATTTACAGAGAAATCTGGAATGATCAGTTAGGAAAGTGGAATCACCTATTTCAAGAAGGGATAAGCTGCCAAGAGCCTTCGCCAGACTGAAGCCAGCAATTTAAGTCCGAAGCGAAAGCTGACACGGATAAGGCGAGGGCGATCACGCCATCACTCGCCAAAATCCCCAAACTTAATACTCTGGATATCACTTGCCCACCCTTGTTACACACACATTGCATCATTGTTAACGACAATACACTCGCTCTTTTTAATTTGCATCACTTCAGTGTTTGCTTTCAAAGAGAAGTCTCTCGCTTTTTGCTTTCGCCTTTTCCTCGCCATTAGCAATCATTCGCTTATTAAATCAGAACTAGCAATCACTCGCCCTCAGCGAGTCCTTTCCACTTAATTTTTGAGGCTGATACTCTTGCTTTTCGTTCGCCAATTGTTTAGCATTCACTCATCATTCCCCGTGTTCGACTTGGGATACACCAGTAAAAAGAGGATAAATTAAAGCTACACTATACCAGACTCGTACGCTTGCGATTCAACCGAACCATTCGCTAAAAGAGATGTACAAATGAGTGGTCAAGCTTTATGGCGCCGTTGCCGGGGAATGATTGAGACGGCAATCGAATGCCCTTTGAAAAATGAAATTCATAAGAGTATCATGTCTAAACCCTTTCTTTCAAAATCAATTTCCTAATTCGTTATTCTTTTATGTCCAGGAGAACAGGTGAACCTATCCTCCCGTATCCTGAGCCAGAACGAGTTTTCAGACGAAGGTTATGGCAGGCAAGGAGCACTCTTGATCCGGACATAGCTGCCAAGAATTCAACAGTCGAAATGGGAGAACCAAACAATCCAGATATGCAGAATCTCATCAATGTGTTGAATGCCATCCAGCTACAAGTGCAGAATCTTGGGAATCGAATTGATGCATTTGAAAGGCAACCTCAGCAACCACCTTTAAGAACCCTTGAGCATAGCCAACATGGGGATAATGATGACATGAATGAGGGAGATTTTGATCTTCCAGAACCAAACCACAGGCGAGACAACACTGAAAGACCGCCAAGGCCGCAACCTCGCCTTCAAAGGATGTTGAACGAAGTGTATGAAGAAGAAGAAGATACACCCATCGCTGAAAATCTTGGGCTGTATAATGATGCATCGCTTTTGGAAGTCAATCAACCAATAATTGAAAGGCGATCCTATGAGTTTAAGCCAGGACTCCTCGCCCTGGTAGAAAGAAACCCCTTCTGTGGCCGATCATCAGAACGACCTTACGACCATATCCAGCAGTTCCTACGGGTTTGTGGGACAGTTAGGCTGAATGGAATTTCGGAAGATGAAAAGCGAGTTTATCTGTTTCCCTTCTCACTAGAGGGAAAAGCATCAACATAGTTCACAAGGCAGAGAATATCCGAGGTTGGGACGACCTCCTAACCAGATTCCTGGAATATTACATGCCGCCTGCTAAAATCATGGAGCAGCAAGAAGCAATCAATCAATCAATTTGCCATGAAAGAAGGCGAGGACTTGTACGAAAGTTGGGAACGATTCAAGCAACTCCTTGATGACTGCCCGAATCATCAGATAAGTCCATGCCGACAGATCCATATCTTCTATAATGGGATTTCTGATAAACTCAAAGATATGGTTGATGCAGCCGCTGGCAGTTCACTACTTGAGCTAACACCAAGGGAGGCGAGGGCAAAGATTGAGAAAATGGCTCAAAATAGTGCTCGCCGATCAAAAGGGAAATCTAGAGCAACTGGAAATCATAGCCTGTACGAAGTCAGTCCTGAGGTAGCACAGAATGCAAAGATGGACAATATGCTGAAGTAGATTAAGGATCTAAACATCGCATTTAAAAAGCAACAGCTCGCTTCTGAGAATGCAGCCAAAGCCATCTCAACCGAAGCAGTCGCCCAGATTGACCCAGTTAACCAGCGACACTATGATGAGGATCACCCAGCCAACACATGCCCGGGTGAAGGAATAGAAGAAGTCAATTACGTGGGACAGGAATACTATCATAACCTGGATAATGAAGAACAAAAGCCAGAGCCATATAAACCTCCGAACATGCGATACCAAAACCAAAACCCGCGGCCCTTAACCACAGCTTATTTCTACAAACCTAACATCCCCCATCAGCCACCACAACAAGCCCGCCCGCCACCAAACTTCCAAACCCAACTAAAAACCCAAGCCCACAATCAACAACCACAGCAACCCCAATGGCATAATAGGCCGGCACAAGGAGAATCTTAGGGAGATATGCTTAAAAGAACTCATCAAGAACAACAGGAGTTTCAGCGGAGCACCACTGCAGCCATTCAGGCGCTGGAACGACAGTCGGGGTAGATCACTGAAAAGATAAATGAGCGACCACATAGAGTGTTGCCAGCCACGGTAGAGAAAAATCCAAAAGGCGAGGAGGAGTGCAATGCAATTACTCTGCGTAATGCAAAAACTTATCCACCACCAAAACCACCTGAACCTGAGCAGCCAATGAGGTCAGTAAAAGAGCGAGGCGAACCATCAGGCACAAAAAACGACTAGCTTGAGACACCATCGCCACCTGCCAAAGAGAAGGAGACTGTTGCCCAGAAAACTATTGAAACTGTGGGGCGAGTACCATACCCACAACGGTTAATGAAAAAATGAGAGGACCAACAGTTCGATAAATTTCTTGAAGTGTTTCAAAAGCTTGAAGTCACCATCCCTCTTCTGGATGCAGTGACTCAAATCCCACTTTATGGAAAGTTCATCAAGGATGTGGTAGCAAAAAGAAGGGAAGTGGAAGTCGAAAAAATTTGTGAAGTGGAGGAGATGAACATGGCCGAAGAACGCGACTTGCCAACAAAAAGGAAAGATCCAGGAAGCTATGTAATCCCATGTCGCCTTGGCAACAAGGATAAGGAAGTGCACAAGGCACTCTGCGATTTAGGAGCAAGTATCAATCTCTTGCCCAAATCACTTTACGACAAGCTGGGAATCTAGGATATGAAGGCAAGTAGGACACTCATCCAATTGGCCGAGAAGACACTGCAAGCACCATGTGGCATTGTCGAAGATGTGCTTGTCAAAGTCGACAAGTTTCCATTTCCAACAGACTTTTTCATGATGGATATGGAGGCAGACAAAGAAGTACCCATCATCTTGGGCAGACCGTTCCTCGCCACAGCCCGAACCAGTATAGATTTCAATAGCGGAGGATTAAAACTTAAATGCGGGAAAGAGACCATCAGTTTTGATGTCACCGGAGCTATCAAAAGATTTGACCAGAATGACTCGGAATGGCTAGCTAGCGTGGAAATAATCCAAGAGATGACGGAAGACCTCTTGAGCGAAATGACACAATCAGGAGAGGCAGATGACAAGGGACAAGAAGAAAGGCAATCACTCAAGTGTGAGGAAGACCCAACCATGGAACGAAGTGAACTCAAGGAATTACCTTCGCACCTCGAGTATCAGTTCCTCGGACCGAAGCAGACCTGCGCGGTTATCATCGCCAAAGGATTATCTAACTCTCAGAGACAACAACTTCTAGAACTTCTCACAAGCGATAAAGCAGCAACTGGATGGTTCGTCGCTGATATTCACGGTATCAACCCAGCTGAATGTATGCATCACATCTTGATAGATGAAGGCCACAAACCGTGCCGACAACCTCAGCGAAGGTTGAATCCACATATGCAAGATGTTGTTAAGAGGGAGGTGATCAAATTGCTTGATGCAGGAATCATCTACCCAATCAACGATAGCGAGTGGGTCAGTCCAGTACAAGTAGTCCCAAAGAAAGGAGGCATTATGCTAGAAGTGAATGAAAAAGGCGAACAGGTCGCCACCACACCAATCAAAGGCTGGCGAATGTGTATTGCTTATAAAAAGTTGAATGCAGCCACCCGGAAGGATCACTTTCCATTGCCATTTCTAGATCAAGTGTTGGAGCGATTGGCCGACCATGCGTATTATTGCTTTCTTGACGGATACTCAGGGTATCATCAGATCGCCATCGCACCGGAAGATCAGGACAAGACTACCTTCACGTGCCCTCACGGCACATTCGCATACAAGCGAATGCCATTTGGCCTTTGCAACGCACCAGCCACTTTTCAGCGGTGCATGTACTCAGTCTTTTCAGAACTTTTGAAAGACTGCATTGAAGTGTTCATGGATGACTTCTCCGTATTTGGCAACACATTCGAGAACTGCCTAGACAACCTGAGAAAAGTCTTAATGAAGTGTCGCGAGTCCAAACTCGTACTAAATTGAGAAAAATGTCATTTCATGGTTTCAGAAGGAATCGTGCTCGGCCACAAAGTTTCGCAACAAGGCATTGAAGTCGACAGAGCCAAAGTAAGCATCATCTCTGACTTACCCCCACCAACCGATGTGAAGGGGATTCACACTTTCCTTGGCCATGCAGGATTCTACAGGCGATTCATCAAAGATTTCAGCGAAATCGCCAAGCCACTGATGGACTTGCTGTGCAAAGAAGCAGAATTTCGGTGGACCACCAACTGTCAAGAAGCATTTGAAACCTTGAAGGAAAGGCTGATCACTGCTCCCATTATCCAGGCCCCGAACTGGGACCTACCATTCGAGATGATGTGCGATGCCAGTGACACTGCTGCAAGAATTGTGCTAGGACAAAAGAAGGAGAAGCGATTCCACGCCATCTACTACGCAAGCAAAGCTTTTAACGAGGCACAGAAGAATTATACCACCACAGAGAAGGAACTCTTGGCGGTGGTATATGGCTTTGAAAAGTTTCGTCAGTACTTAGTGGGATCTCGTACGATTGTTCACACAGACCACTCCGCTATTCGCCACCTGCTTAAAAAGAAGGATGCCAAGCCTCACTTGATTCGGTGGATACTACTCCTACAGGAATTCGATGTGGAGATCAAAGACAGAAAAGGCCAAGATAATCCAGTGGCTGATCACTTAAGCAGAATTCAGTCACAGGAACAAGGAGAGATCACAGAAACCTTCCCAGATGAAA
This sequence comes from Ruellia speciosa, assembly GCA_001909325.1. Classification (NCBI taxonomy): domain Eukaryota; kingdom Viridiplantae; phylum Streptophyta; class Magnoliopsida; order Lamiales; family Acanthaceae; genus Ruellia; species Ruellia speciosa. The sequence goes on from MAYD01769725.1 coordinate 7,398, forward strand.
AGTTGCTCGCTATCACCACCTGTAACCAAGCCCCATGGTATGCTGACATAGCGAACTATTTGGCGAGTGGCACCATTCCAAGCAACTACGATTATCAGAGGCAAAAGAGGTTCATTAGGGAAGCTCAGCACTATTTTTGGGAAGAACCATATTTGTTTTACATTGGTGCTAACAGCATGATTAGGCGTTGTGTACCAGAGGTTGAACAACAAGGAATATTAAAAGAATGTCATGCAGGCCCAGTTGGAGGTCATGGTGCCGCCAACCGGACAGCCATGAAAGTACTGCAAAGCGAATTTTACTGGCCAAAACTTTATCAAGATGCACAGAAGTTTGTAAGCCAGTGTGATGCTTGCCAGCGTCTGAGCAACATTGGAAAGAAAGATGAAATGCCACAAAAAGCCATGCTGGGGGTGGAATTGTTTGATGTTTGGGGAATTGACTTCATGGGCCCTTTTCTACCGTCATTTGGCCAGACATACATCATCGTAGCAGTTGATTATGTTTCTAAATGGGTCGAGGCTACCGATTTAGCCACAAATGGATCCGATCAAGTGATTAAATTCGTGCAGAAGAACATCTTCACACGATTTGGTGCCCTCGAGCGATCGTCAGTGATGGAGGATCTCACTTCAAGAATGTTTGGTTCAAAGCTCTTCTGAAGCGGTACAATGTAAACCACCGCATCACATCGCCGTATCACCCCCAAGCGAATGGGCAAGTTGAAGTCAGCAATCGTGAGCTCAAACGCATCTTGGAAGCGACAGTGGGACGAGAGAGAAAGGACTGGGCAACACGATTGGATGACGCACTATGGGCTTACAGGACCGCCTTTAAGACACCAATTGGAATGTCGCCATATCAACTGGTGTTTGGGAAAGCATGCCGTCTTCCACTGGAGATGGAGTATAAAGCTTACTGGGCCCTCAAATTCTTGAATTTTGACACAAAAGCTGCTCAAGAAAAGCGAGTCTCTGACTTGATGTCAATCGCGAACTTTCGACTGATGGCATTTGAAAGTGCCAAAATTTACAAGGAAAGAACGAAAGCGATTCATGACAGAATGATCAAGCGAAAGGAATTTACTCCAGGTGACAAGGTCCTTTTGTTCAACTCACGACTCAAGTTATTTCCAGGAAAACTGAAGTCCAGATGGTCGGGACCGTTCATTGTTGAAGAAGTTTATCCAAGCGGAGCGATCAAGATTCGCGATCCAAAGCAAACCGAAGGATTTGTAGTAAATGGACAAAGGTTGAAACCATACCTGGAAGGCGAAGTCTACCTGACAGAAGTCGTCGTCCTTCGCGAGGCATGAAATGATCAGCAACAGATGAGTGGAGTTAACGACTCGCCAAAAACAAAACACTCACAGGGGCAAAACCGTATTTGTATATTCTCTATCTCTGTTTCATTACCGTTACTAATTTCTTCCAGAATTTGCAGGTGATCGATGTGTAGTGGGAAAAGATGTGCGTGGGTCGCTTAGTGAACAGGAATCCAGAGAACAGAAGTTAAAGGACTCAAACCTAGCGAGGGTCACAAAGCGAGCCTCACCATTCCCACGAAATTGGGTGGGACCCCACGGTTTGAATTTCTTTTATTAATTTGAATCCAAAAGGCGCATGCCTTTTCAAATGTCACATCACCTAAACGGTATAAATCCCCTAACGATTCACTTTCCCCCATTCTTTTCCCACACACAATCTTTCAAATCTTTCTCTCTCAAAAATATAAAATCATCTTTCAAAGAACACCAGAGCACGACTATTAGGAACAAGCACAGCACGGCTGAAATCACAACTTCGAGGTAACCCTTCCTCAACCAAAGATGCACATTATTCCAAACAATTTCATCAATAGAGTGTGTGCGATTTTCTGGAAAACAAACTATTGTGTACTTTTCTGTTAGAAACCCTCGAATTTGAAAAAGATGGATTCATCGTCTTCTAAACCAAACCCTGACCCTCAGTTCGAAATAGGGCAGATTTGGAGAGGAAAGACGTTGGGCATTCCCCAGTTTGATGTTGATGAGTTCATAAGAACAAAACCAAACACAATCCTAACCCAGGGAGAGTTAAAAGCCTATGCTAGGTTATTGAAAAAAGACCCTGTTCAAGCATGGAGAAATTGTTATGTTGAACTTGATTTCCTGTGGAAAAAAATGGTGCCCCGAATGTTGAATATTACCTTGTAGGTAACGGAGCAAGCCAAGTTAGGAATTTTCGATGATCATTAAAGCAGAAGGCTCAAGCCCGGGGTTTGACAGAGGAAGAGATTCGGAAGGAGAAGGAAAAAGATCTTAAGGAACTTCGCAAGAAACTCAATGAGATACAAAAGAAAAGACAGTGAGAAAATCCAATTTCGGTTGAGGCGATGGCAAAAGTTGATCATCCAGAACCAACAGGACCTGTGAAGGCACCTATGAGTGCAAGAAAACCGCTGAAACTAGCGGAGAAAAACCTAAAACCAAGTCTGGCAGGCAAGAAACCGAAGTTATATCGGCGAGTAGGGTCCCCTACTTATATGAGCAAAGAGGAGTACGATCAGTACCTACAGGCTATAGAGGAGTCGCACGTCTCAAAGGCAATGGAGGAATCAAGGAAAACAGCGCCAAGCGAACTCAGTTTGGTGGACATGGAGGAGCTTATCGATGCAATGACCGACATAACCCCATCAGAACAACAGGAAGGCGAATGCCAGGATGTGTCTCAAACCCCAGGACCTATTCCGGAGGTTCGCCACCCACCAGAGTGCATCACCTCAGACGGCCGTCGGCGGAATCTCTCCTTTATACCAGTATCCATGGAAGACCCTATGGAAACACTCCTGAGTTATCCGCAAAGTTGGCCTCCGAAGCAGGAGTACAAAATGGAAAGGAGCACTGGGAAAAATCCTGCAATAACCCCTTACTCGACTCCTACGGGCAAAGCTTACGACATCACTCGCTTCGCCAATCGGAAGGTAGCAAAAAGATATCAAAGGTGTGGCCATAGAAACATCTGGATAGAGCGAGGATTTCAGGTCGAAGATCTCGCCAGCAGGCAATTCGCGGAATGGTTGTCTGATCGGGGATGGGCAAAAGTGTTCACACACTCTGAGGAAAAAATTTCTTGGGATCTCATACGAGAATTCTACGCAAACTTCCCCGCTAGCAAAGAAGGGAAAGTTTTCGTGAGAGGGAAATTGGTCAAATTCCACAAAGCCAGCATCGCCAAGTACTTGGGTATAAAGATGCGAAGAACAAAGCAAACATTGATGACACTTGCTGCCTTGGACCATAACACCCAGTCACAAGAAGTTCAGGACAGAATCATGTGGGCCATCGTAGCCAAAGAAATAGTGACTGGAGGAAGCCAAGTCACGATGGCGAAGAGTTGTTTGCACCCAGGTCTCCTGCCGATCGCTGATCTCACCCTCAAGTCTATACTCGCCTCATCCTACACCTCATCACTTAGGTTGGTACACTGTTACCTTTCTTATTGTCTAACCCACAACATAGCTGCGAATTTGGCAGGAATGATCTATTATGACGTCTGGCGGAAGGCAAAGCCAGGTATCGAAGTTTTTGGCCACCCCTAGCTGATCCAGGGAATGTGTATTGCTGCTGGAGTAGAGGTGGGTAAAGAAGAAAGAACACTGAAGGAAAAAGTGCAAGAGCCCAAGACAACCTTAAAGATGACCCCATAATGGTTCAATTTGATGGGATGGATAAACGAAAGGGCAGAGACAAAAGCCCCCAAGAAAAAGAAAACGGCACTCGCGAAAAAGGGAAGCTGCCTCTGGAAAGGCAGATTGCTACAAAGAAGAGAGTGGAACCATCTTCTGAAAAAATTGAGGCCGAGCAGCCAAAGAAGAAAGTCAGGGCGACCACCACAGTGGTCGCAATAAAAGAAAAGGCTCGAACCAGTCCACCCGAGGTAATCCCATTGGCCACCATCCCAGTAACTGCAGTCCCTCCAATGGATCTGCCAATTTCTTTGACTTTCGCAGAGGAAGAATCGGTAGGCGAAGAACTGGTCAGAAAGAGAGGGCAGAACGAGCATGAACCAAACACTGTGAAGAGAGTAGAACCCACAGCAAAGCATGATGAAGCAGGAAGGCCGGGACCATTTCCCCAAGGCATCGAAATCTCGGACTCTGAGACTAGCAGCAGGACAGTATCTGTTGGACACGAGCAAGGGATGACCATCAGACCTGCAGAAGATGAAGAAGGTAAGGAATAGACGAGCCAGTCTACTTACTGGAATCACATCTTCAAGCCAGTAACTTTCGATGGGCTGGTCAAAAATCATCCGCCAGTATTCGGATACCTATACAAACATGTGGATTTCCATTCTGACACAGAATTGGCGACCTTCATCAAGCTTGAGGTAGAGCTTCGACGCCTGCAGCATTTTGAGGCTGAGAAACCAAGAAAAAATAACGAGGCCCTCGCCCGGTTAACACCAGAGGAAACGGCAGAATATTTCGCGGACCTTCAGCGAAAGGTTGAAGAGGGACTTCGACAAGAACGAGAGGTCTTCCAAAGGTTTTCTCAGATCAAACATACTCTAATCTGATGAAAGGAGACTGCCAGAGCAAATTGGCAAAAGATGCTCGCTCTGGAATTCGTCTACATCATGGGGAGGAAACTTATGGCGATAAGAGCAAGGCAAGAGGCCGAAGCAAAGGCTCAACAAGAGCTAGAACAACAAAAGGCAGAGGCAGAAGCACAACAGGAACGGCAAGACCCTATCCAGGCAGAAGACGAGATCCCGATACCAGATTAGGACCCAGTGTAGTTGCCATCTGATCGCCAGACTGAGCCCCACAAAGAACAACCCTCTCAGATCGCAGAACAAGTCCAAGAGGCAGATCTCGCAACTAGCGAGCCCATCGCGGAAATCCCACCAGAACTAAGCCAGCGAGTGCTGAGTCTGGAACAGCGAGTGTCCGCCTGGGATGACAAATTTGATTCAATAGACAAAGCGAAACAGTTAACTGCGAAAGCATTGCTCACCATTCAAGATTTCATTAAGGCCAAAGAAGAAGATTGGAAGGAAGAAAAGATGGCTTTGAGACTAAGTATAGTCGACCTACAGAAACAAAAGGAAGATCAGGCACAAGCTCATTAGACTGAAATGCAGCAACTGGCAAAAGTACTATATGAGCAACTGGCCAAGACAGAGAAAGAACACCGAGAGGAGATACAGCGATTGAATGATGAACTGTGAAATCAGGCCACCAGAGCAAGAGACGAATTGGAAGCAATGGCCAGCAGGCATCAGGAGGAGCTCGCCAAGGCAGCTCAGGAAAGGATGGTCGCCATCGAGAAAGCCCAGGATGAAACTAAGGAGAAACTGAATCAACTTCTGGCGAGTCTCCAGGCCAGGCAAGCAATACCAATCCCTCCACCTTCTCCGGATCAACAAAGCGAGGGACCGGCTCAACCCTAACCCTGTAAATTCTTTTTAATTCTCTGTCTTTTTAAATTCCAGTATTTAATTTCTGCATGCACATTCGTCTCTTAGCATTAATTAGCTTGCAATCATAACCTAGAACTGATAACGTGCGGATAGGAAAAGCTTCAAAACTACTGTGCCTTAATTTAGGATAACCATGTTCTGACACGATCTCAACAGTTACCAGAGTCATCATTGCATGCGAAATCCTTCTCCCTTATCCCTTTCTTTCTTTCTTCTATTCAAACCCTTATTCTCCATCTCAGATTCTCATCCGAACCCTCATCTTCTTTGACCTATTGAGAAAATGGTAAACCCTTCCCGTTTTGACAATGTCCCCAACTGCTTCTGTAAGGATGAAGATGGGGAATGGACATACAGTGTGTATGAAAATGGGGAAAGTTACCCCATTTGCTGCATGCTAGCCTTTTTCGACACCCCAGTACCTAGAGCCGGGACTGTCAACCATTATTCTCTCCTCTACCGGCCATCCTATGCCTATAACCAGCATCCACCCCTGTTCACATTTGAAGGTGACAGGATTGTCTTCAACGCACCGTGGTCGAGGGCAGACGACCTTCCCCAGCCAACGTTTGAAGCTGAGGGGTCCTCTGCAGATGTCCGACTACTCTCCCTAGCAGTAGTCGAGGAGGAGGCGAATTCAGGAAGCCAGCCCCAGCCAGCCCTCAATGACAACGAGGCATTCCTAGACATTGCTCTCCTTACTCTGGAGGCAATCGCTGAGGGACTGCCTGAGGACGAGGCCACCCCATCCCAGTCTGAAGAGAATGGAGGCAAGGTAGCCACTGCACCACCTCAGTCTAAAGAAGGTGGTGAGATAGGAGACAAGGTGACGTCCCAGTCTGATGAGGGTGGCACAGAAGCTGCCCCCTGAAAACCGAGTGTGCAAGACCCTAGGAAAGGCCAGCTCATTGAAGAGTTGGTCTGTAGATATTTTTGCTTTTGCTTATTGTATCCTGGGTCTTTTGGAATTTAATATCATTTTGCTTTTGTTTTACTTCTTTTCTTTCGCGATATTCCCTTAGTTTCTTCAGTTCTTACCATAGTTCTATCTGTGGTCTATCAAATAGCGAATAAATTTGCAAAATCCCTCCAAATGGTAATGAACTCCTTAGGAGAACCAGGTTAGTTGCCTAGATTTGTTATTGTCCCAAGGCCAGATGACCTGAGAAATAAAGCGAACCAAGAACACTCTTGAACACAATCAAGGTATAGGAACTGAACTAATTAATACAAAAATTGAGATAGCTAAAGTTACTTAAACCTGCCAAAGACAAAAATCTCAAAAGGGAAAAACAAAATGGCCAATAAGGGAAAGCCAAAATAAGGTAACCCGACCAAAACAGGGATAGCCAAAATAAGGTAACTCATTTCTGCAGACAAGAAAAGAATGCCAAAACAAAGGTAATTATAGCGAAGAAATTTGGCCACATAAGGGATAGCCAAAATAAGGTAACCCAGCCAAGGCAAAAAAAGCGAAACCCAAGAAAGAAATGAGAAAACTAAAATTGGCGACCAATAACAGCACTATCTCAAACCTTTTTGCATGAATTACAGTTATTTCCTGCAAACCAATGAAATTGCACACACACATTCTCGGTTCGCCAAGTTTCTTGGATTCACTTCTGACTTAAGACAATTTCCAATCTTTCTGACTAAATAACCGGTTGTTCAGGGACGAACAAAAGCTTAAGTTTGAGGAGGTTGATAGGGGTTGAAAAACCCCTGTATCTTAAAAGTAATTCGCTAAAAAAGACCATGATAAGGCTAGCATTCTATTGCCTGGCTGAACTATTCTTGGTAACTTTGTGCAGATTTTGCTTAATACTCGCCCAACGCGAGCGCAGTCGTGTAATTAATCTTTTTGGATGCAGGATGAAGTATTCTGATAATTTTTGGCAACCCTCTTGAAGCTCGCCTTGCAATGGCAGGAGGCGAGCCCATTTGATGTTTCCCTTTTGTCTTTTTGCAGAATTCACCAGACCCAGAAGAATTAGCGAAGGCGAGCACTTCCCTCCCAAAGACTACTGACTGACTAATGTGACACACCTACTCCACCTGCACCCACTGCAGACCTGACATACCCACTCGCTACCACCTACCACATCACCACCACCACCAAAAGTCAAGACTGCCTCGGACTTCCCCAAATATAGCAATGATGACTGAGCAAACACCCTTATTGCACGCAAGACCTTACTAAATTTAGCATGAGACAGATGTATTTAAACGCTTTTGTTCTGGGGGGAAGAAGGGGAAGTTAGAGAGTTTGAGGGGGCAGATGGAGTGAGAAGTTCGAATTAGGCTGGAGTTCTTTGGTGAAGTTCTATATGGAGTGAATGTGAGAAAACACTTGTGAGAAAACAGTGTGAACACCATTAGAGCACAAGCTCTTTTGACTCAAAGGAAAGGAAATTGTTCTGTGAAGAAGCATTCTGGCCAGGCGGGAAACCCCAGCCAAGAAACACTTTTGCATCTCTTTAGTAGGATCCCTTTCTAATCGATTATTGCCTGATCTATCTTCTGTTTAAAGTTTTATTACAATTGACTGGTTTGTTTTATGTTTGAAAACAACATGGTAAAAACAGTCTTTGGGCAAACCATCAGTTGTCTTGTGATTGAAATGAGGGGTTAACCGCTTCCAAGTGATTCTAGGTATTACTGGGAGAGTTTTGGCGATCGCATGGCTGATTAACAAAAGAGCTTTACATCCTTCTTGAATAGGCATATATAGTCTGATATTTACAGAGAAATCTAGAATGATCAGTTAGGAAAGTGGAATCACCTATTTCAAGAAGGGATAAGCTGCCAAGAGCCTTCGCCAGACTGAAGCCAGCAATTTAAGTCCGAAGCGAAAGCTGACACGGATAAGGCGAGGGCAATCACGCCATCACTCGCCAAAATCCCCAAACTTAATACTCTGGATATCACTTGCCCACCCTTGTTACACACACATTGCATCATTGTTAACGACAATACACTCGCTCTTTTTGATTTGCATCACTTCAGTGTTTGCTTTCAAAGAAACGTTTCTCGCTTTTTGCTTTCGCCTTTTCCTCGCCATTAGCAATCATTCGCTTATTAAATCAGAACTAGCAATCACTCGCCCTCAGCGAGTCCTTTCCACTTAATTTTTGAGGCTGATACTCTTGCTTTTCGTTCGTCAATTGGTTAGCATTCACTCATCATTCCCTGTGTTCGACCTGAGACTCACCAGTAAAAAGAGGATAAATTAAAGCTACACTATACCAAACTCGTAAGCTTGCGATTCAATCGAACCATTCGCTAAAAGAGATGTACAAATAAGTGGTCAACGACCAATTGCCCTATGGGTTGATCGCCATATAAGGGCTTCGAAAGTCCACCCGCGTGAAGTTTACTTTACGCGTTAAACTATCCTAGTCTACTTTCGGGATTTGCACCCTGGAAGGTTTGCCGGTAATTTAAGAGTAGATGGGAGGAGATCTAGCTGACAGGTGTGGGAGGTGATCCCTATCATTTAAAAGCGATAATGATCTTCCGAATCACCCACCCGTGGGAGTGGATTAGGGTATTCAGTGTTCCGGCGGAACCGTGCTTTGGATAACTCCATTACGCCCCTATTCACACTTCAATGCTTTGGTGTACGGTTTGAACTTGGGTGATTCCATCCGTACGTGCCCAGGCATACATGGTACTTGACAACGGGCCTATCGGTGGTGCCCCCCGTTGCTCAAGAGTCACAGTCGTTATATGCTCTACATGGATTTTATTTAACTGTTTGCGAGTTTGAGCTTTCAGTTATTATTTTCTTGCTACATTATTGTGCTGCTTGATTTAAGGATGACATGGATATATGGTTATATGTTGCATTGTAGTGCTGCATATTTAAGGATGATATGGATTTATGGTAAGGTGGTTATGGTTTTATGTTACATTGTGTTTTGTTGCATGAAAAGGATTTGAAACTATTAGGTTGCATTTATGGAGGTGCACTCGACGTGGAACATATTGCATGGGTTTATGCATTTATGTATGTTCCGTACTTAGTCTTTCGACTAAACTGTACTTGATGCATACAGGAGCTCAGTGTCCGAGGGAGGGACCTTCGTGTCACTTGATCATACGAGTAAGGCGGTGCCTTTCAGGTTTTTTGTGAGGACAAGTGGACATATTTATTTAACTATTGGTATGTGGTGCATTTTTAGTTATTTATTTATGTCTTGGAACTCTTTTATTTCTCATGTCATTTGTTTATCGGCTTATATTAAGTAGCCGAGTCCCGGGCGTGGGACGTTGCTTTTGGACTTGTGAACTTTTAGCTATTGGGATGTAATAGTATTAGTTCTCTTTTCAGTTTTCCGTATGTGTTTGATTTTAACACGTTGAGTTGTGATCAGAGGGGACCAGTTTCCTGAAATCCAGTGCACTCTGATAGGACTAGACAAGATGGTTAGCCTTAGCACCGAGCTTACTGAAGGTTAGACCGTAGAACCCGAGGTAAGTTAGGTGTAGCGGTAACATTTTTCGATGGGAGAATCGGGGTGTTACAATTTCCAAATTTAATATTGGTTCAGTAGAACCATATAAACCGATACCCAGAACTCCCATTAAAAGAAAAACAGAACCTCCTGCCGTGTACAAAATAGATATATTCTTTGACCAATCCATATTTGTATTTCTCTATCTCTTACCATTTGAGTTATTTTTTCTTTTAGCGATTTTAATCTTCTTATTGTTTCTATCATATTTATGCTAACAGGTAAATTTTCTATTTCTTGTATTTTGCTTTCTAGTTTTATTATTGTTTCTTGTGATAATTTTACTCCG
>MAYD01769864.1:0-10591 GCA_001909325.1 Ruellia speciosa
GAATAAGGAGTCTGTGAAGTTTTCATTTAAAAAGGAAATTTACCCCTAGGCGAGGATTTCAGTTTTGAGGGGAAAGGACCCTTTTAGGTGAACTTTTAATCATTTAGGCGAAGTTTTTATACTTCGAAAATTAAACCAAAACTTCGCCTAAAAGCTCCAAGTAGTCCCAACTTCGAAAAATCAATCCTTCGCCTATATCATTGCTAAGAATAGACTGATTAATTCAAAATCAATTCCTGGAACATACTCTTAATGCGTAATCAAACATTAACTTGAAAATCATTGTTCTCATTTGAAATACTTAAACTGCTCTTAATTCCAGAAATTCAATCTTCTCACAATTCATGAAATCGATGCAACGTGATAACCTACTAATTAAAATCATCATTACAATAAAATGAATGTGTTTCTATCATACTCTAGTTTTATATCCAAAACTGTGAGTAATTCATCAAATCAGGAATAATTAATAAGTCCGCACGGAAATTCATAACATGGCCAAACTTACAATTTCCTATTCAATTAACAAGGATTAAATAACCACAATGAGTTTCTATTCCATTTTAATTCCTAAAAACATATGTTTATAAATTTCAGAAAAATCCAGATTTCCATGGCGATTGCATAGAAAACGGTTTTAAAGAGTTTGAAAAAATAAACAATCAATTGAATCAAGTTGTTGCGAAATAATTAACCTAATGGATTAACACCTTGAACGATAGATAGGATGAATTGGCCTTGCACAAAAATTCCAATCGGTGGCAGTTCTGTGAGGGAAGAAGATGACGAATGAGATATTGAAAACTAATTCGGGAGGCAATGAACGGAAACGGCTCAGGAACCTTAGAAGCAAGGTTTAAATATTGCTAGGGTTTGGGGAGGCAGTTATGGAATTATTCGGGTGGATAAATCAATAAAGATTCAGTTTCCATAAAATATTTGGAAACAGATCCAAAAAGATTAGAATAAACGAGCATTAAAGAAATAGAAAGGATAGGCGAACATAATGCACAATTTCGAAGTTCTGAAAGGAAATGAGCAAAACAAGAGTTTCAGAATAAAAAGGAGGAAATAGGCGAAGAGTTTTAGAACAAAACTTCGCCTAAACTTCACCGAACTGGGGAAAAACTTCGCCTAAGGCCAATAGCTTCGCCTAAATGCACAAAATGCAACTGATCACGCTTGGCCCCACTTCCTTGGTTCTTCATCGAGGTTTGTGACTGAATGCTCAATCAAATCCAAGTTATTCTCAAAATAATTTTACTGAGTGATGCGCATTGAATTTATTCAATTAATTTATTTATTAGCATCAAATAAATTCTAAAAATATTTAAATTTTACCATACCTCCAGGATTAATTAACCCGGTTTAAAAATTAATTATCTCTAATAAAGGCCTAGTAATACGGGGTATTACACTAGGAATGTAAACAGGCAGCAGGAGGTGCCAGTTGCACCAGTTGCAAGGGATTAGTTTATGCAGTTCATGACAATGATGATGAATCAGATGACTCAGAATCAGAATCAGAACCAGCGAGCAGAGATTGATCTGTACGACAGAGTGGCTAAACACCACCCACCTCAGTTCTTGGGATTGCCAGACCCGGCAGAGTTAGAGAACTGGATATACAGAATGCAGGAAATTTTCAGGGTCACCATGTGCCCTGAGGGCATGAAGGTCAGTATCGGGACCTACAAGTTCGACGGAGAGGCCCGAAGATGGTGGATGACTGTCGGTGAGGGAAAGATTGCCGACAGGGCTTACAATTGGGATGGACTCGTGGCAAATATGAAAGCCAAGTTCTACCCAGTGTTCATGAAAAAGAAAAAGATCGACGAGTTCAGAAATCTCAGGATGACCAAAGGCATGACAGTTGCAGAGTACCATGCCAAGTTCGTGGAGTTGTCACGCTATCTGAGAACAGGGGCTCGAGAGGAAGAGTTCCTAATGGAGCAATTCGAGATGGGATTGCCCATGTGGCTTCACACAGCGCTTTCTGCGCACAACCACAATAGCGTGCAAGAGATGTATGAGCGAGCTGCAAACATCTCCTAAGTCACCAGCAGGGCCAGAAACGAGCAGTCTAGTTAGGATAAGACTAGAGAGGAACCTCAGAGGTAGAGGCACAAGGGCGTTGTGATCAAAGATGCCCAACCACTTCAATCAGTGAAACCCGGTGGTCGTAAGGATCGACCAAACCCAAGCCTGTAACACCCCGATTTCCGTAAACCGGACATGTTACCTCCACACCTAACAAATCATTGAATCTAGCCCTAAAACCCCACAATAAGCTCGGTGCACAGGCTCATACATTATCTTACCCTATCAGAGTGCACTGCGTCTTAGGAAGCAAACTCCTGAAGATCACAGCCATCATGCTTGGAAAATGATAACAAGTAGACCCGTAAGCACATAATTAAGATAAATTCAATAGTTCGACGTTCATAACAAAGCGAGTTCAAAACTGTCCCACACTGGGACTCGGCCGGAATACAAGCCGACTAAAAGCAAACGGCATCGTAATGTTCAAATAAGTAAAAGCAAAGGTAAACAAATTATCCTGCATCCATAAAGGTTACCGAAGGCAAGTATATCACACATACGGTTCACTCATTCTCACATCCCTCGGGTTCTAGCCCGAACCCCTACTGCATCGGAGCTATATCCTCGCGATTCTCCTGAACATCTGAGATGCAAACATTAGCATCATTAGTCACGAGACTAAGTATGAAAACATTCATCATATTCATAAACATAATGCAATCGCAACCATCATGAGATGCCGAGTCAACATCTCCATAAATATTGGCTCGGGATCCTTAAAACATTTATGCAACATTCATGAGTAAAATACGCCATGTCATGCACTTTCAAAGCTTCACTGAGCAGTTTGAAAACATGAATTGAATCATATGCATCAAGCAACACTTGGACTTCCGAATCATGGGGAGACTCCAGTGCTTTACGTATTTATACTCGGAACTGCTAACCAAGTTTTTATACATAAAGTTAATGTTTGCCTTACACACATCCGCGGCACAACTCAGGACACCATCATGCGTACAATGCCGATAGCCCCCACTTAGCGTGCTCCACGAATACGGGAAAACAAACATAAACCAGAGTGGTCTTTCATAACATGAACATTGACGAACTAAAGTCTAGTGTAAATGGAATCACCCACTTATACAACAAGACAGAGGCAGTCTCCATTCGGGTTCGATAGGGGAACTAATCTTCGTTAGCCCGCACCTACCCTTTGAGTACGCAAGTAAGGGGCAGATACCAATACTCGCATGTTAACTATTGTTGTAGGAAAACTCGATTAACTTGAGTCTATCCTCCCAACTTCCTTGAAAATCAATCATACATGCTCGTAACATATTCTCAAGAGTCTGAATAGTTCGTTCAGTCTACCTATCTGTCGCTGGGTGAAATGTTGTACTCAATTTCAACTTTGTACCCAAAGCTTCTTGCGTTCGTTTCCATACATGAGACTGATATCGCGAATCTCTGTCTGATATAATCTCTTTCGGAACCCCATGTCTTGCTACAACATGATCAATGTACAGTTCTGATAGCTTTTCTGCTGACCATGTTTCTTTAATCGGAATAAATTCTGCCGACTTGGTTAATCTATCCACAATTACCCAAATTGCATTTTTACCAGTCCTTGTCTTTGGTAAACCAGTCACAAAATCCATGGAGATTGACTCCCACTTCCATACAGGGATCGGAAGCGACTGTACCAAACCCATCGGCTTTCTATGATCGATCTTAAGCTTCTGACAGGTTGCACATCTTGCCACAAAAGCTACCGTATCGGATTTCATTCCCGGCCACCAGAAGTTTTGCTTTACATCCTTATACAGTTTATCCCCTCCTGGATGTACTGAATATGGAGTGTGGTGTGATTCATTCATGATAGCATTCTTAATCTCTTCGCAACTGTTCGGTACACACCAACGTCCATCAAATCGAAGACTTCCATCATCATGGATGGTAAAATTAGCCTTTGCCTCGCTAGTGAGGACTTTTTCACTTATCTTTAACAACTTCACATCCTTCATCTGTTGTTCCAGAATACCTCTGAAGATATCTGTTGTGAGGAACATAGAATTCAACTGTCCTCTCATCTCATTGTGTTCTACCATTTCCAAGTTCATCTTTCGGAACTCATCGCATAGCACATTATTGTAGGTAATGTCCCCTACTGTCTCATACGGTTTTCTGCTCAAAGCATCAGCTACCACATTCGCCTTTCCTTCATGGTAGTGAATCTCAGTGTCATAATCTTTTATCAACTCCATCCATCGTCGTTGTCTGAAGTTGAGTTTATCTTGAGTGAATATATACTTCAGATTCTTATGATCAGTATATATTCTACTCTTTACCCCATATAGGTAATGATGCCATATCCTAAGTGCATGAATAACTGCTGCCAGTTCTAAATCATGTGTCGGATAATTCTCTTCACGTTTCTTTAATTGACCTGATGCGTACGCAATAACTTTTCGACTTTACATCAATACACATCCAATTCCATTGTTAGACGCATCAGTGTAGATATCATAGTCTACCCCATCCGTTGGCAATGTTAGTACCGGAGCGGTGGTCAACTTTTGTTTCAAATCTTGAAACGCTGTTTCGCAAGCCTCATTCCATTTAAATGGAACATCATTTTTAATCAATTGTGTCATTGGCTTAGCGATCATAGAGAAGTCTTGCCCGAATCTTCTGTAATATCCAGCCAGTCCCAAAAATGCTCGAATGTCTGACACATTCTTTGGTGTAGGCCAACCTTTCACAGCCTCTACCTTAGCGGGATCGACTGAAACTCCATCCATGGACACTATGTGGCCTAGGAAGGCTACTTTCTCCAACCACAATTCGCATTTTGACAGTTTGGCATACAACTGATTCTCCCTTAACGTTTGCAACACAATCCTCAAGTGTTGTGCATGTTCATCTGCATTCTTGAAGTATACCAATACGTCGTCTATAAAGACTACCACAAATTTGTCCAAGTATTGTCAGAATACTCTGTTCATCAAATCCATGAAAATGGCTGGAGCATTAGTGAGTCCAAATGGCATAACTATAAACTCATAATGTCCATATCTTGTTCGGAATGCTGACTTCGGAATATCTTTGTCTGCAATCCTCAACTGGTGATAACCAGATCGTAGGTCAATCTTTGAGAACACAGCTGCATCTTTGAGCTGGTCGAACAAGTCATCGATCCTGGGCAACAGATATCTATTCTTTACCGTTACCTTATTCAGTTCTCGATAATCGATGCATAGCCTCATGCTACCATCCTTTTTCTTCACAAACAACACAGGTGCGCCCCAGGGTGACATACTCGGTCTAATGTAATCCTTATCAAGCAATTCCTTTAACTGTTCATACAACTCTTTCATTTCTGCAGGTGCCATTCTGTATGAAGCCTTGTGAATCGGTTGTGTTTCTGGTATCAAATCAATTGTGAACTCGATCTCTCGGATAGGTGGCAACCCTGGTATTTCTTCTGGGAAGATGTCCGGAAATTCATTCACTACTGGTCGATTCTCAAGATCTGTTACATCGGTATTTAAGTCGAAGACTGCGCATAAAAACATCGGATGCCCTTTTCTGATCAGACTGCCGAATTTCATAGCTGACACTGTTGTCACTGTCGGTTCTTTCGGATGTTGTCTGTACGAAACTTTTTGCCCATTCGGCCCTTTCATAACTATCTTTCGATTGTGGAAATCGATTCGAACCCTATATCTGGCTAACCAATCCATCCCCAGAATTACATCAAAGTCACTTAATGGAAGTTCTATAAGGTCTGAAGGAAATTCGACGTTATCTATCAGAATTGGGACATTAAGATATATTCTATTGCAAGGAATGGCCTCGTCGGATGGCAGTGAAACTGCTGTCCGTATTTCTAAGGAAGGCATCGACTTACACAAAGAAAAACGGGTGGATAGGAAAGAACAAGTTGCCCCAGAATCAAAGAGTATAAAGACAGGGTGACTATGGATCGTAAAATTACCTGTAATGACATCAATACGATTCTCTACCTCGGTACAGTTAATCACATTCAGTCGACCTCCATGCCTCTAATTCTGTGGTTGCATTATCTGTTTCCCCTTATCAGGTGCTCTATACTATTGTTGATTCTGTCCAGAAGGCTGTTGATTCTGACGAGAAGGATGTAGACAATTTCTACTCATGTGTCCTTGCTGCCCACAATTAAAGCAAGGAAAAGGACTTCCATCGCACCTTAGCCCAAAGTGGCACTTCCCACACTTCTTGCATCGCGTGCCCGATGCTTCGGACTGAATCATTTTCCCTTTTCCTTTAAACTGGCCAGAATTCTGCTGGAATTTCTTGTTCTGATAAAACTGACCTTTCGGATTACTTGGCTTAATCGATTGCAGAGGTCGAGCATCTTGAAGTGCGATTCCCTTATGCTTCTTCTTTTCGCGATCGTTCTAAATTCGTTCATTGTAGGACTGATCAGATCTCCTTGCTTGGTTTTCAGCTCTTTTGTACATCTCTTGCACAGTAGTAATCCCAAGTGTAGAGAAAACATTGCAGATATGTGGAAACAATCCGCCCTCAAACTGGTCCACTAAGTACTCTTGATTCTTACACCCTTCGGGCAAGTACTTAGACAATTCAGTAAACTTCCCGTGGTACTCTGCCACGGACATTCCCCTGGTCTGCTTCAGGTTTTTGAATTCATCATACGTGAGTTTTCTCATGAACATCGGATAGAAGCGAGCTTTCAGATCGGCCACCAATCTAATCCAACTGTAAGTCGGGTCATTCAGCTTCTCTCATCTTTAACTGTTTCCCACCATACTCTTACTTCGCATCAAAGTAGTGGACTCCAATATCCACCTTCTTGCCATCAGGGCATTCGGCTACTCTGAATGCACCTTTCATTCTGCTAATCCATCTCTCGAGCTCTACAGGCTCAGTGGTACCAAGGAATTGTGGAGGTTTCGTCCTAGCAACTTCCTTAAAGTAGTTGGCTATCGGAGCCAGATTCATCCTAGTCATCATCATGTTCATAAATTGCGTGAACAAAGGGAAACAGATTGTTCAGAATCTAGCTTTCAGACCAGGGGGCAGATTGAATGTGATGAACAGAACAGAGGCAGAGGATCGTGCAGATGTCATCACGGGTGAGTTTTCGATTTTCTGTCAGTCAGTTTTTGTTTTGTTCGACTTTGGTGCATCGTGTTCTTTCCTTTCTTCGCATTTCACTTGTCCTCATGGCACGCCAGTAGCATTGCCGTCAGGAGGGACAGTAACTTTTACCAAGTTGCACACGGATATACCCATTTAGATCAGCGGGACAGAGTTTCGAGCAGACTTGATCGACTTTCCATTGACAGACTTCGATGTGGTATTGGGAATGGATTGGCTGACTCGGCACAGGGCTCAGATTGACTGCCAGAATCGGAAGTTGGTCTTGAGTGGACCAAAGGGGCGAAGGGTGACCTATCGCCAATTTCCTCAGAAACCATCTGTCAAAGTTGTCTCAACTGTGACATTCGGATTGATGGTGAGGAAAGGATACACAGTCTTCTTGTGTTCGGCTTTCGACTTGAATGCAGATCTTTCAGGTTTGGAGAACAGACCGGTGGTGAACGAGTTCCCCAATGTGTGGAAATACCCGGGATGTCGCCTATAAGGGAAATCGAGTTCACAATCGATTTAGTCCCTAAGATGTAACACCCAGTGTTAATCCACACAGTAATCAGAGAATTAATCCGAAAATAAATGCCGGAAAATGAGTAAAAAAATTTCGCGAAATTAATTAATGGAAATAATTAATTTTTACGGTGCGAGAAATTTTATTCGCGGCAATTGGATCAGAAGAAATCGTCAGAACGATTTGAGTTGGATAATTGATTGGGCCAAATTAAACAGAAAGCCCAATTGATTAAAATAAAGGCCCAACAGGCAAGGGGCAACGTTTAGAAAATTCAGAAGAGGAACAGTGTAAAGTGTTCAGAAAATTTAGACAGAAGAAAAATAATCAAAGCAGAAAAGAAAAGACACAGACCAGAACAAACAGACAGATCCGGTCAGAAATGCAACCGGCAGCAGATAAACAAAGAAAAGATTCAAAGAAATGATTTATGAAAAATGGAAATTCATAAATCAACGGATTAATTTAATTTGGGGTATCAAAGAAAATTAAGCGCGATAATGCTTAAAATAAAATACCTCGAATTCAGATAAATTAATCCGGTGTGATAAATAAATAATTTCAGCAGAAGAAATTAATTTATCACAAATTAATTTATCACAGTTAAAGATAGTCCGAAAATTGATTATATTAGGAAAATATAATTAATGTGTAAAAAGAGGCGGCAGATGGTAAAAGAGGTGATAGATAGTAAAATAGTCTTGTTTTTAATTTTGGAAAAATCAAGACTATGCCTCGTGGCGACAGATAGTAAAATAGTCTTGTTTTTAAAAATCAAGACTATGCCTCGTGGCGACAGATAGTAAAATAGTCTTGTTTTTAAAAAATTAAGACTATGCCTCGTGGCGACAGATAGTAAAATAGTCTTGTTTTTAAAAATCAAGACTATGCCTCGTGGCGACATATAGTAAAATAGTCTTGTTTTTAATTTTGGAAAAATCAAGACTATGCCTTCAAAAATCAAGACCATGCTTCAAAAATTAAGACTATGCGGCAAAAATTAAGACAATGATCGTTTCCGAACTCGAAAATAAGACATTTTTTTACACAATGCATGGAAAGGTATAAGGAAGGTCTGGGAAAAATTTGGGGTCAAAATTCACGACGCACTTTTCTCAGAAATTAAAACATGCGATCTTCAGTGGTAGAAATTAAGACCGGCGACCAAGAATTAAGACATTTTTGGACACAATGCATGGCAAGGTCTAAGGAAGGTCTGGGCAAAATTTGGGGTCAAAATTCACGACGCACCCTTCTCAACAATTAAAACATGCGGCCTTCAGTTGGCAAAAATTAAGACAGGAGACAAAAAATTAAAAACTCATGACTTGGTGATTTTTTTCACATGTGGATGGAATTGCAGTTCAAGTACACTGCATGTCTTATTAAATTAAGACTTTGGACTTTTCTACATCACTTATCCACTTCCACAATTTCTTCAAGTTACAGAATATTCCCAAATCCATTTTTCTTCATACAGCCCAAATATTGCAAGTCCGATCTAGGACGATCCGTAAGGAAATTGAGAAGATCGAAGGTAAATCCTTGTTCTCCTCTTTGAGATGAACACATCTACCGATTCGGATTTTTCATCGGTTGATGTTCACAAAAAGTTACTGTTCACAAAGGGTATTCTTGGACAGATTTTTGAATTGGGAATTTAAGAATCCAAGATGTTCTTGAGGTTATGGACATGGTGGATTTAAAGAAATTGCTAAGATGACAGAATGGATTTTGGTTGAAATTTGGAAATAAGAACATAAAAGATGTTCTTGAGTCTTCAAGATGTTCTTGAAAAATTGAGGATTTTAATCCAAATGGAAATTAAGAAATTGGTCAAAAGGTGTTAGTGGGAAAAATAGGATTTTTCCCTAACACATGGAAATGAAATAAGAATAATGTTGGAGGATTTAAAATTCCTTTGAATAAGGATTTAATTTGATCTCTCTTTCAGATTAATTAATTACCTCGAATTGAAATGGGTAATTAATCCAGTTTCCGTTTCGGGTTTTCAGATTAATTGAGCAGGAATCTGTCAGACCCAGAGTTGCAGTTCTGAGCTCCAGATTAGAAGTTTCAGAAGACTGTAGATAAGAGTAAGGATTTCTTACACCGGGCACCCATAAGTCCCATTAAGAAATTAAAGTACTAAATTAAATTTCGATCGGGTAAATTTAAATTAAATTGCATGATTTAAATTATTTTTTGTGCAATTTATTTTCATTCCCTTTAAATTCTAATTATTGATTGATTATGGAATTATTTTAATTAATTCATCGCATGTGATCAATTATTATGTGTTGTGCTGACATGGGCATATAGACTGTTTTAAATACGGTATCGCATGCAAAACACTAAGCCTCTCAAATAACGAACAAGCGATTTTTAAATATCCTTGTGTCATATTGGATTGGCAAACACCAAGAGAAATAAAATATTGACTTAAGTAAATTAAATGCATCGGTAGATGATGCCCAACATTTTACCGAATGTTTTTCGGTTTGTAATTTAAATAAATGTGAATCGTCATTTATTTAAATCGTGCATTTATTTATGCATCTAAAATTGTATCCTTGAGATTAAGGATAACTTAAGAAAGAAAGTACCGAATATTCTTATTTTGGTCCGGTAAATTTAAATAAATGATTGTTATCATTTCCCAATTTAAATTATGCATTGCGTATGCATTATTAATTTAAATTCCCTACAATGGGGGATGATTTAAACATATGATGCCTTAATGAGATCATTTGATTGCCTTGTGTGCAGTAAATTTAATGAATGGATGGAATGTGACCATTTTCCTTATTAATTATTTATTGTGCCAAAATGCACTACGTGGATTGTGAACTAATTTATTCATTTATTCACTGC
>MAYD01769964.1:0-13720 GCA_001909325.1 Ruellia speciosa
CACAAGACACATAAAGAAAGGTTGTGTTAAAATTTCATGCAAAAATTCAAAGTTTAACCCTTTCAACCAAACCCGAAAATTTTCTGCTGGAAAAGGGCATCCGAGCAGAGATTTTATTTTGGACATTAAATGTAATGACCAGAACTTACTGGAGGACGAGCGGTCCTCGAGGACCGCTGCAAGGACCGCTCGAGGCTTCGTGGGCTTCGGCCCATTTCGGATGAGTCTTTATCCCACTTTCTTAGTCAGCACGGTTTCATTCTGCAGAAACCAATTTCTTGACGTCGCCCGGCCTTCTTTTGTTGCTCTCAAACCTTAGGTGTTCGTAGAAGCGATTCGTGGATTGTTGGGGAATTTCAGTTCGATCGGGTGCTAGAGGTAAGTCATTCTTATCGTATTCCATCAGATTTTAGGGGTTGAATCCGGGTATTGGATTGTAATTCATAGTTTTGACGAATCTAGGGTTTTGGTGTTCGTCGGACGAATCAGAGATGGATTGGAGTGTTTTGAGGCTTGCCAGGCATTGCTTAAGAGTCTTCCGACATAAGGCAAGGGTTTTACAATGCTTTGTTAGGTTGTCGTTGTGTTTCTGATCAGTGTCGAACATCAGTTTGCACCTCTGCGAGGCGAGCGGTTTTACGAGCGGTCCTCAAGGACCGCTCGACAAGGACCGCTTGACGACCAGAGTGGTCCTGGCAGCTTGTGTGCCTGCTCCGTATGCTGTGGATTTCAGTCCATGTTCAGTTATTACGTTATGCTATTGATTATTATACCGTTATTGAGTTGTGGAGAACTTAGTGGAACTTATAATGAAAGTAAATGCATGATGCGAATTGTTGGAATTAGTCCTAGGCTGTTGAATCTACGATTGTGCCTTAGTCAATAGAGATTTGGGATTATGTACCTGTTAACTTAGACGCATGAGTCAGCGAGGGTGAGAGATCAGTTAAACTACGCATCATATTGATTGTATAATTATGCACGTTCATACGCAATGAGTCTTATGCCATTCTGTGGCTATGGCAAGCCTTCTATTGATGATAGATGAACCTTAGATGTTACGATGCGATGATCGGTTTGAGAATATAGATGTGTAGCCTGTGGCATGCTGGTTGACTTGTGCATGGGATTCTTGTTGGGTAACTGATTGGCATGTGAACCTAGAGCGGTAGGTTGTCTGATTCACTGTGTGCTAAGTATTGTTATTGGAGGAATATAGACTTGAGGGATGCCTTCTTGATCTTCTAGATAGACGTATGTCCTGGCATGGGCCGAGTGGTGATTTATTGTATGTTTGGTACTGCTCGAGGACTCAGTACATACATGGGATGGCTTGAGGATGTATTAGGCACGATATTGTATGAGGTATCATTATGCTTGGTGTGGTATGGGCCGGTATGTGGCTGTGGCAAGTCGTGTTCAATTGTTTTAACTTTGGTGAATTGGTATTGACTGAACTATACATGGTTGCGTTGTGTGGTACTTGACCTTCCTGATATGGTTAATTGTCTATTGTTGGGCAACTCGATAATGCAATACGGTTAACTGAGGAATCTATGAGTTATGGTTGAATATAACATGTGGAGTTGGGAATCAAATGTATGATATGTTTTAAGGACTCCGAAATGAGTGTTGTAGTTACGATAGCAATACATGAACCTTAGACATCTACGATGCGGTGATTTGGCATGGGAACATAGTTGAGTAGGGTGTTGATCTATGAGTATCATGTGCATGGGATTGTATGACTGTTGCCTAGTGGCATAGAGGGAGGTGTGCGATCACCTGGCCGTACTCGGCGATAGATATGATTATGCTGTATGAGCCTCAGACGTGATGATGCGGTGTTTGATATGTGAACATAGATGTGTAAACTGTTGGAATCTGTTATCTTATGCGTGGGGTCTATTGACGGTTATATGATGATGAGATTGATATGGGAGCCTGATTATGGCTGAGGCGTGATGATGATGATTTAGATGCCTGGCCGGGGGCGTGGCATGATTGATATTTGTACATATGAGCTGGTTATAGTGGAGGCGAGATGATGATGATTTGTATGCTTGTCAGGGGGTGTGGCATAGGTAGGTAGTTGCCGGCATAGGCATTTGTGGTCCTGCATTGCATATAGGATAGATAGGTGTATGTTAGGCCATGCATCACGTGCATTTGTGTATGCTTATGTGGTTGAAGCACCGGTATGGGACAGTGTGATGTTGTTATTAGTTATATGTTCGCTGTATCTGCTTTATATGGCGTTGGCTACTGATATCTGTTTCGTGGTACCTGATTGATGTGATTTACCCATGTTTAGTCCTGCATTCGTATACTCTTGCTCAGTACGTTGTACTGACCCCTTTGCTTTCCTTTTTATAGATCCTCCGGGAGGCGCAGCTGCACAGTATGGGTATTGGGGTGAGAGCGGACCTAGCTTAGGCTGCATTTACTCTGTGCTGTGTCTCGTGTTGCAATACTGTTGTTAATGTTGTCGAGATTGATTATTGATTATTGATGGGATCGAATACTGAGCCGATTTGGCTGTGATAGGGCTGGGATGCCCGGATATGCGGAGGTGGATTTTATTGCAGTTAATTGCTCGACTTGTCATTGTTTGTAGCGGGTTTCTTTTCCCTTTCGTTTCCGCATGAAAGACTTTAATCAGATAATGTAATCCTTCTGTGATTGGTGTTGGTGTGGTTTACCTGGCCTTGTATCGATGACTCTAAGTTAATTGGCCACGAGCTTAGATGATTTGATACGGCAGTAATGACTTCGAAATGGTTGAAATTTCGGGTCGTTACATTAAAAATAGTAAACGACTTCGGATGAACTCGAAATTAGTTTTAAATGAAAGATAACACCTATAAAATGAAACAAATTTGACATCCACAACTCACATGGATCTGGGGAAAATAAGGATTAACTTACTTGGATGACAAAGAAAAATCTGGCTGCCGGAGGAAATTCCTTGAAGGAAATCACCCAAAGCTTTCAAACTTACACCCCTAACTCCCTAGCCGACTTGGAAGTATGAAGTGTATTGTGGAGGTGTGATTTAGGAGGTGCGTTTAGAGGGGTATTTATAGGTGTAGCATTAGGGTTAGGGTTATGGAAGTGCAACCAGTTGTTGGAGAAGATCTCTCAAAGATTTAAAATGGGTGGTCAAGATTCTTCAGATGCTTGCAGATTATTCCAGAGACTAAATCTTGGAAGATATGATTTTTGTGGCTGGCTTGTCCTACAAGAAATTTAATTTTTTGGAGGACATATACTTAGTTTGTTGGAAAGATTTGTCATTAAATGACTTCTAGCATAGCTGGTGGAAGATTGAACTCATTTGTTAGAGGTCTAGGGTTCCATTCCCTCTTCCACCAAATTTTTCTTTATTTATTATCTATTTATTTTATTTCTCTTTCCACTTATTGAACCCAATTATTTTTCCACTACTTATTAATAAATATTTACTAACATATTTAAAAAGTAATTTATCACCTAAAAATTATTATTATTTAATTATTTTATAAAGTTAAGAAAAATTTGGGGTGTTACACCGCACCCTCTGACCCATCCTACACCTCCTGTAGGTAGGTTGATATAATACGGTTTCCACTCTTGTCGGCAAACAAGGTGGAACCCAACATCATCTAGACCCATCAGATGGCCTGAGTCTAGTCGGTTGAATCCACCGTGCATAGCCTCGCGATTGAGTCAGTGAACCCCCCTAGGTTGCCTAGTGATCGCCAATCAAGTCTTCCCTGAAGACCCCCATAACGTCTATGTTGTAACACCCCGGTTTTCCTGAACTAGAAATGTTACCGCCACACCTAACTTACCTCGGATTCTATGCCTAATCATTGATAAGCTCGGTGCTCAGACTATTCTCGTCGTCTATCCTATCAGAGTATGCTAGAATTTAGGGAAGCGAGTCCCCTTTGATCACAGCTTAACATGCTAATAACATTATCATAACATTAATTTAAACATAAGATCAAGTCGCAAAGTAACATAAAAAGGTCTACGTCTAGAACACGACTAATCAGTACAAGCCGTCAAAAGTAGTGAAATGTGAGTACCAGAGTTTAGAACATAAATAGTGATAGAACATGCTAGATAGTCAATATTGTTCTCTCTTTCTCACCTAATTCCCTTGAGGCTGACCTCAATCCTTATGCACTAGAATCTCGGCGGGGTTGGCAGAAACCCACCCACCTGTTTCCTCATCTGTAAGAAGTGAGTAGCACCATTAGTCGATGTGACTAAGTAAGGACCACACATGAATATGCATGATATGCAAATGAGATGCTTTGGTCCTCATCAAGAACGTCTCCAATACGTTACTCAATGGGTTTTAAACTTTTGTGCAATTTACAATACCAGTCATCAAAATATGCGGTCAATTATGCAAATCATAACATACTCCCATGCGTCTTATTAAAAGAATGCATAAACATAACCCATATTATGAGTGCAATCTACAATACCAGTCACAACATAAATATCCATCATGCAAATCATGATAATCCATGCCTACTTGTGAACACGTATACACTCACGTCTTCCACAGATAAATATAACACATAACACATAAATCCATGCTTACCTGCGAATACGTCTACACTCACGTCTATCGCAAATAAACATAACACATACCATAGAGTAGAAGTAACCATCCATGCACAACGACAGGTACCACCCACCTACCGCCGAACATAAAAGACATAGGCTGGGATGCAAGCACGACACGGATCACCCGTACCGGAACCATACACCAACAACCTCTTCGAGTGCTTGAGAGAGTCATTATAACCATGGATACCGAGGCACCCAATCGGTCCAGCTAGAACTCCCCCGAGGCCAAAGATCGAATAGTTCCAACTATGGTCTCACGTGCCGCGCCCCCGAGTACTCTTACCATCCTATTCGACCCCTAAAACTGAACTTAAATTACCGGTAACCCTCACCAAGGGAGCTACCCTGGTGAGTAGAACAGTGACATAAACCGAAAGTCGAGACCTCCGGGTGGTGGAGCATAACATGAACCTATGGCGATCAACCCACAGGCAAACATCTTTTCTTTGGGTTACCACTCTATAATCCATCTTTACGTGATTAACCATTTAATGTGATGCATTAATCTTCTTTAGTCGTCATGATTAATTTCCACTTATTGAATAGCCATAGTCCAGCTCGAAACAAGGAATAGCAGTTACTTGCTCGACCACTGATAGGCTTTAACATTTTCCATGCAAGTCCAATTTGCATAATGGGTTCATTTCATGCAAGTGTCATACATAGCACAAAAGAACATTTATTTCCATAGATAAATATAAATTTATTCATAATAAATATCATAAGAAATTTAAATCACATAAATTGGGACTTATGGTTGTCCGGTGTAGATCCTTACCTTTATCTACAATCTTGGAATACTCGGAGCAATTTCCAAATCAGCACACTCGAACCTCAGTCAGAATCTAGCCCTGATCAAACAATCCTAATTAATCCTCAAATTAATTATAAGGTCCAGTGGAGTTGTGTTCAGTTAAGCCCAACTTAATTAATTAATTTTACAGTGAAATGGATATGTCGTAATCGAGAATTACCATAGTGAAGTGATAATTGGGTATTGCAGTGATAAGGTGTAATCAAGTATTTAGTTTGTTATGGCATGATCGAGTGTTGCATGGGGTAATCGAGTGTCGAGAACTTTAAGCCATGTTCGAGTATTTCATAAAAAGGGAAATCGAGAATTCAGTTATGAAAAAGGGGAATCGGATATTTCAAGGCTATAATCGAGTATTTTGATACTCGATTCTCGATAGGAGTTTTGTTTAATTATCAATTCTGTTTGTTTCTCTATTTTTAGAAAAGTCAGCTTTCGTACAAGGACTATGCAGGAACAGTACATTGCAATTAATTAAAGTCTGAAATTGCACAGTACCATGACATACGTAAATTTGTCTCATGCAAATTTAAATCTAAAACTTTGTTCATCTAGTTCATAAAATTATTCAAGTAGTTCATAAGAAAACATCTAGTTTAATCTAAGTAAAAATGGCGGAATACATGGGAATGTGTTTTTCTACTATTTTACATAAACAACACACTAAAAAATGAGTTTCTAACACATTATTAAACTCTGAAAATGTTGTTCTGAGTTAAAACATAGAGTTCTCAGTTCAAGATATCACTGTGATGCAAACACAAGTTAAGTGATGCTGTTGATGGAAATAAAATGAGATGAGCATTGTTAGAAAGGTTTATACCTCAAACAGGAAGAAATGGTTCACTGGAAATGGGGTGAAAAGTATGCCTCTCATCTCGCCCATCCACATGCAAGAGGCAACGTGCCTAAGTAAGCTTGAGATCAATGAACCATCGTTCGGGTCACCTGGCATTGGCTCTCGGATGCTATAACTATCATCTATTAAGATATTAAAATCCTAATAGTATATACCATCTATTAAGTATATAGTTGTCCCTGAAATTATAGTATATACCATCTATTAAGATATTAAAATCCTAATACTTTAATATATATCAACGAATAAATGGGAAAGTAATTTACCTGAAGTCGATTCCATTCTGATGAATCGGCCTCCTCTAACTTGTAACACCTCGATTTTCATAATCAGGCCCGTCACCGCCACATCTAGCTTACCAAGGGGATCTAGCCCTAATCCCGAAGTAAGCTCGATGTTTAGACTAATCTAATTATCTTGTCCTATCAGAGTCGCTGGATTTCAGGAAGCAATGTCCCCTCTGATCACAATCATCATACTTGGAATATTAAACACTTAATACAATAAATGTAAATTAATCAAAAGTTATTACAGCCCAAAGTATCAAGTAGTAATGTCCCACGCCGGGACTCAGCCACTAAATACAAGCCGATTACAAATAAATTACATAAGGTTCGAGAGACAAAACTTTGATAAAACCCTGAAACCAAATACGATGTTAGGATAGACAATCATATCAAAAGGTTCTCTCGACCTCTCAAAAATGCATCGAGTAGTAACTCGGTTCCCCTAATCACTGTGTCGGAGGTGCATCCTTGTAACCTTAAGTCCCACCTGAGATGCACAATGTAGCATCATTAGTCACGAGACTAAGTAAGGAAACACACATCATCAATATGCAATACAAGCATAATATGAAGATCGGGAGGGTAACATCTTCATATATGTTAGCCAACCGATCCAATTTAAAATCCATGCAATAGGCATCATTTATAATGAGTGACTTTGATGCATACTTCATATAAGAAGTTATGCAATGAGCAGTTTAAAAACATGGTTTTAAACTCATGCAACACGCAACACCCTGAACCCCTTGGCGAATCCAAAGCGCACACGAGCTCACAAGGGTGCCATATATATATCTATGCAAGGAACTGCTAGCCAAGCTATACATATGGTTAAGCCATTGGGTTCCACAGACCATCTTGCGGCACATCTCAGGACTCTATCATCCGCGTGCGCAACGACGTGGCACCACGTTCAATAGACCCCACTTAGCGTGCTCCACGAAACCGGGAAACCTAACAACTGTTAGAGTGGAAATGGATAGTCAGGTAACACCACTTGGCTAACCTAATTTCTCCAAACAATAATAATCTTGACAAACTCCTATCTGCACTTGAAGGAATCACCCTTACGCATACAACAATTGAAGTAGCCTTGATTAAAGTGAGTAGGGATCATGATGTGATTATCCTACGTATTATAAATAATACAAGAATCCGCTAATACACAACTCGAATTGGATACGTTTAGAGGAAAAGGGTAGGGCTCTCGTATGGCGTATCCCCCACACGACTGTCGGCTCTTATTCCTTCTATTCTTAAATTACCTGTAAACCTCACGTACAGGGAGCTGACCTAGTGAGTAGAACAGGTTTGGGAACTAAATTCCCCAGTGGTACTCAGCTTAAGGTGATCAATCCAAAAGCATAACAAAGGCTTTCCACTTTCTGTTTCAGTTTACGTTTTTAAGTTTTAATGCGATGCATTAATTAAATCACAATGGTTATAATATTATTCTCATTATTTGCCATGGCACAATTCCGGAACAACATAATATATATTGTTGCCCGTTATGGCCCAACTTAGTGTTTTCGAATAAATCTGTATTCGTGCGAAGTTCATTATGCAAGAATGCAAACAAGGCACATTGACAAATTCATTAGACTTGTGGAGTCTAATTCAAATGAACAAACAAGGAATTATCACACTACGAAATAAATAAAGAACTATTTATAAGTTTTGAATTTAAATAAATAATCTAAGACGAGGAGGTTTAAAATAATTGAGCAAGTGAATAAAAGAAGCTTGGATAAATTTTTAATGGCATGCGTAAATTTAAATTTAATGAGCTGAGTGAGATTCGGCCTTTAGATTATTAATCGGGACTTATGGGTGCCCTGGTGTGTTTTTCTTACCGTTATCAATAGCGTAACGCCCCGATTTTCATAAACCGGCCACGTCACCGCCACATCTAACTTACTATGGAATCTACCCCCAATCCCATAGTAAGCTCGATGCTCGGGCTCCTAATTATCTTGTTCTATCAGAGTCGCGGGATTTCAGGAAACTACGTCCCCTCTGATCACCGCCATCATACTTGGAATATAACACATAATGCAGAATTCATAAATAATCAAAAGTTATTACAACCCATAGTATTAAAGACATGTCCCACACCAGGACTCGGCCATTTAATACAAGTTGATACAAATGATTTACATAGGTTTGAGAGACAAAAGCTTGATAAAAACCTGTAACCAAATACGGGGTCAAAACGAGATCATATATCAAGAGATTCTCTCAACCTCACAAAAGTCCATTGAGTAATAACTCAATCCCCAACATCACTGCGTCGAAGGTGCATCCTCACGACCTTTAGTCCCACCTGAATGCAATAAGTAGCATCATTAGTCGTGAGACTAAGCAAGAAAACACACATCACAGATTATGCAATCAGCATAGAATAAAGATATGGAAGGCGACATCTCCATACATGAAGCCAACCGACCCAACATAAACTCATGCAACAGGCATCAGTAAAATCATACATGATTTGAATGCAAACTTGAATAAAAGTTATGCAATGAGCAGTTTAAAACATGCTTTTCAAATCATGCAACAAACAACACCCTGGACCCTCTGGTGAATCATAAGCGCACTCGAGCTCTCAAGGGTGGCATATGTATCTGTGCAAGGAACTGCTAGCCTTGCTATACATATGGTTAAGGCGTTGGATCCCATAGACCATCTCGCGGCATATCTCAGGACTCTACAATCCGCGTGCTCAACAACGTGGCACAACATCCGATAAACCTCACTTAGCATGCTCCACAAGAAATCTAGCAACTGAAAGAGTGGAAGTGGATAGTCAGGTAACACCACTTAGCTAACCCAATTTCTCCAGATGATACTGATAATCTTGACAAACTCTTAGGTTGCATTTGAAGGAATCACCCTTTCGCATACAACATTCGAAGTAGTCTTGATTTATAAATTGAGAAGGGATTTTGATGCAATTATCCAGTGTATTATAAATAATACATGAATCTGCTAATCCACAACTCGGTTGGATACGTTTTAAAGGAAAAGGGCAGGGCCCCCGTGCTGTGCATACCCACACGGCTGTCGGCTCTTCCTCTTTCTATTCTTAAATTACCGGTAAACCTCATGTACGGGGAGCTAACCTAGTGAGTAGAACAGGTTACTTGGTAACTAAATTCCCTAGTGGTATTGATTAAGGTGATCAATCCAAAAGCATACAAGGGACATTTCCACTCTCTATTATGGTTTATGTTTTTAAGTGTTAATGTGATGCATTAATTTAATCCAGGTGATTATACGTTCATATCGTTATTTGCCACGGCACAACCCCGGTACAACACTTAATACAGTTGCCCGTTATGGCCTAGCTTAGTATCTTCAAAAATATCAGTATTCGTGCAAGGTTTATTATAATGCTGGCAATCAAAGCACATTAACAATTCAATTAGACTCGGGAGTCTAATTCATACAATCACACAAGAAACATTCAAAACTTTATAAGTAATAAAAGATTAATTAAAGTTAAAATGTAGAGCGGGTAAAATAAGGAATAATAAGGCGAGTAGGTTTAAAAAGGTTGCGATGTAATTAAGTAAAGAAAGAAAGTTTGGTTTAATTGATTTTAAAGTATGCAAGAAATTAAATTTACCGAGTTGATTGATATTCGACCTTTAATTGATTCAACAGGACTTATGGGTGCCCGGATGTGTTCTTCTTACTGTTATCAATAATTTTGAAACTTGAATAAAAAGCAAACGAACGGTCCTAACAGCGGCTATTGTCCAGGTTACCTACACGGCATAATGAACCTAATTAATTATCTAGTCCAACTAGTCAATAAGACTTAGACACATTAACACTGTCTATGGATAACTAATCCAAAGGTTTAACTTAAATAAGTCCCAAAAGGGCTTAAGTCCAAATCAAGTCCTAAATCTCCCAAAATGCGATTTGGGTCATGGGTCTCGATTCTAACGGGTTTGGAGTGCAAATCCAATTTCATTTTAAATTTGAAAATCAAATTTGCCATTATAATACCAAATCATGAATTTGGGTTCAAAACCCTATTTGTCCAAAAATTCCCAAGTTAACTTCAAAAATTCCAAATCCATATTTCTTGAATATTTAATGTCCAAAAACGAGAGATTCATATTTTTAGGTCCAACATAACCCAATGATATTATAAATACCAACATTAGCAATAGATGCCCAATATTAATTCCTTCACTGTGAACAATAGCTGTTCATGTGGGTTTCGTAATAATCCTTCAAATGAAAATTGTAAACCGTGTTAAACGCTCACCTTAACGAGGGGATTAAGAATCTAAAATTAGATTCCACAAAATCCAAGTAAAAAGTGGTGTAAATGAGCTTGGAGGTTACGGATGCAAGGAGAAATGAAGGTCTAGAGCTAAATGGAGGAGAGGATGGAATGGGGAAAATTTACTAGTGTATCTATATATACACATGAGAGTCAAAAGCCTAGTCTAGGCCCCTAAAAGTGGAAACCAAGCCAAAAACACGACACATCTTGACTGCGAAAATGAGCTCTGTCGTGAAATTGTCGAGATTCTGTCGAGTGTCGAGTTATTGTGTGTCATGTTGTCATGTGTCGGGTTCTGCATTGTCATGTCTAGTGTTTCTATCGTGTGTCGTGTTTTGCCGTGTTTTTTAAAACACGACACAAACAAAAAAAAAAATGCAACACAACTCGCCACGCCACACTCACTGCCTTGCTGTCTCATGTCTTGTTGTCGAGTGTCGTGTGTCTTGTTTCTTAAAAACACGACACAATTCCAGAAAACGCGACACACATCTACCTAACTCTCATTTGTCGTGTGTTGTGTTTCTGTTGTGTTTTCTCCATAAAACACGACACACGACACACTCAGCACAACCTTTCCTTTCTTCTTCTCTCTCTGTCGTGTTGTCTTGTCTTGTGTTTTTCCAAAAAACACGACGCACTCCACTAAAAACTCGACAAAGGCTACAAAAACTCGACACATTCTTCCCTCAATTCTTTTTCCTTTGGAATTTCATTCGGACCATTATTTATATAATTAACTTGTAAATATTTTCTTGGTCCAATTTCTTATGTGATAAATTTATCTAATCTCACTTCTCCAAATTAGTTTATTTATCACATGGGATCAATTTCCTTCAATTTGAGGTATTTAAATTAAGCGTCTCACTACACTTAACTTTCCTCCACCTCAACTAAATTAATCCATTTGATTTATGAAATCTCCAATTCTCATAAATTAGCATTTGGTAATTTCCCGCAATTACCATGTTTTCAGTTTCAGGTTCTAATGATGTCGATTCACCGATTCTGTTCGATTCCCCTTTTTGCACTTCAAAATTAATTGTCTTCAATAATTAATTTGCGAAATTTTTATGCTAAATTTCAGGGAATTTTCTGTTAATCCGGTTTAAACCTGGGTATTACAAACAACCTTTAAACAACACTTCCAAACGCTTGTCCTAACTGCCGCTATCGACTGAGTCACCTACAAGGCGGAATAACCTAATTAATTATCCGGTCCGTATAGTCATTAAGACTTAGACAATTAAACATTGTCTATGAATAATTAAATGAAGGGGTTTCTTAATTATGTCCATAAGGTTAAGTCCAAGAACAATGTTTTAAGTTTGGAATTAAGTACGAAGTCAAAAGAGTCTTAGGTGTTCAATCTCTTAATCCGTTTCAAATTCTTACGTCTCAAGTTCAACTTCAAGAATCCATTTTAACACTTGGGTTCTTACAATCATTAACAACAACATTCCACATCCAAACCTCCATTCTTGTCCAACATTTCCATTTCTCAAGAATGTTCTAATCCAACATTCTAGGTGTCCATTCCATGGGAACATCATAAATACACTTTTCCATTAAGTCCATAAATGCTCAAAGCATTTATTGAAGGCTGTGAACAGTAACGATTCAGATTGAGATTTTTGGAATCCATGAAATGAGAAATCTAAACCGATCAAAATGCTCATCTTGATAAGGAGATTAAGAATCTATACTTAGTTTAGCAAATACACTTGATTTGCCTTGGCAATGTGGGGATTATATAATGAATTTGCTGGGTCTCTTGAGAAAAATGAAGAACACAAAGTTTATTATGTAGTGCAAATGAGGATAAATCTCTAAGTGTATGTATATATGTAACACCCCATTTTTCCACGTACGGAAATGTCACCGCCACACCTAACTTATAAAGGATTCTATGCCTAACCCTCCATAAGCTCGGTGCTCAAGCTAATCCCTATCAGAGTACGCTGAATTTTTAGGAAACTCGGCCCCCTCATGATCGCAGCTCTCTGTTACTCGAAATAAATGAAACTTAGAATAATAATTCATTACAAAGTTTTGAACATTACAGTGCGGAAAGAAATTAAATTGTCCCACGCCGGGACTCGGCTATTTAATACAAGCCGACTATTCTATTACATGAATGGTCTCACTGAGTAATATTAAATTATAATAATAAAACTCCGAAAGGAATACAGTAAACACTGAGGAAATTCAAAACATAGAGGCAAGCAAAGGAAAGCAAATAAAGTTCCCTCAACTCACACGAATACCCGGGAATCCCAAGCATTTCCCGAGCCCATCCAGAGCTAGAGGTACTTCCTCATAGCCCTTCAATCTGCAAAGCATGCGCAGTAAATAATTAGTCACAAAGGACAAAGTAAGGATTCACATCATCAAATTATTTATGCAATTTGGAAATCTCATGTATCCAATGGGAATATCTCCAATATAATCCCAATGATTAATTTAAAAGCGTGCAACAATATATCTCATGTATGCAGCTTTAATGAAATATGCACTTTAAATCAATGCATATGACATGACATGTAATCCGTCAATTCCTTCATCATAAGAGTGTCGTGCTTACGTGTCTTTATACGGAAACATGTGACGTACCTTTACACGATTCACACAATAACATAATAAACTCACACGATACCCAGAGTCACTCTTTAACCACGGCACAACTCAGGACACCATCAACACGTACAATGCGGACAGTCCCCACTTAGCGTGCTCCATAGCAAGGTGAAACCTTTAGGTATTAGTGAGAATACCTTCCTATACGGTATGAGTGAAGCGGCATCTCCAACATACTCACGTACAGGTAC
>MAYD01769979.1:0-10041 GCA_001909325.1 Ruellia speciosa
CCTATTGTGGCCAAAATGAATATACAAGTGTAAATCCATGGCCAAAAATCTAAATCTAACCTACCTAAAAAAAACGAAAACCCTTAAGCCTCTCAAACTTGTGCCTTGACCCGGATTAATTCTTTTACGTAACCCAATATCTCGAATTTTTGCCATAACGCCTCCTTTTAATGGGTCATTCCTCTTGAAATTACATTATCGTCCTTGGCTCTTGCAAAACTTCCCATAAAAATCCAATGTTTAATTCATGCATGAAATATGTTAGAATAAACAGTGGCATGCAACACATATATCTCGACACAACATGTAATTGCCAAGGTGATGTTAAGAAATGCAACATATGTCGAGATTTTTTAGTCCATAAAATTAATGTCGGATTATGTCTTGATTTTAAAATCAAGACATAAAAGTACAATATCACGATACAAATTAATTACATTCAAATCCACAGTGCAACATGGGGATGCAAGTATATCGAGTTTTTTAATTTGTTTATATAGAGATGTTGTGTCGTGTTTTTTAGAAACACAACAAAAACAATAGCAAAACCCGACACACGACATAAATATTCAAATAAGTGTATGCATGAGTTGAACAACACATTGTGGCGTGTGTAATGTCACGCACTTCTGCTAGTCCCGCGGTCGGGACTGCGGTCGAGGGACCGCGGGAGGCTGACTGCGGGAATTTCCATGTGGCCCAGTGGGCTTCGGCCCATGAGTTTCCAGCCTCTTTATCCTGTGCTAATCCTAAGCAGCTCTCATTTGCTACAGACCACTTTACTTGACGTCGCCCCTCTCCCTTTGGTGCTCTCAAATTCCTTGCGTTAGGGCTTTTCGGATTGGAGATTTTGGGGTGTTTGTTCCGAATTAGAGATCGAGGTAAGTCTCTAAATTGTGGATGTGTTTTTTTCCCCGGATTGTAGTGGTGGGTGGTTGATGGATTTTGAATGTTTTAGGGCTTGATTGGTTATTGGTCGAATTGGAGGAATCAGGGACGTTTGGAGGCTTTCCGGGTGTAGATCGGCGACTCTCGATATCAGGCAAGGGTTACAATGTGTTTAGAATGTCAATTTTTGGTGTAGGGAGTGTTCTGATCGGAGGTTCCAGCAAGTTCGTGCGATCACAGTCGGGACCGCGGTCGGTGCAGACCGAGACCACGGTGCCTGCACGCCCACTGGAAAACCCGCGGTCGGGACCTGCGGTCGGGTGACCGCGGGAAGCCTATGGCTGCTAGAAATTCCGCGGTCCAGTCCGCGGTCCGCTATGACTGCGGAGAGCTCAGTCGAGCTGTTTTCACCTGTTGTTTTTCCCGGTTCTTTTCCATGCTTGTCATAAGCTATGTTGTGATGATTATCCTATAATGCCTGATACTTGGTACTGCTAAATGAGGGGCTTTGATGAATAATGATTCACATGTGACATGTTGAAATGGGAAATCGAATGTAATATACTATGACTTAAGGATTTCGAACGTAGGTGACTTGTACGTGACGCCTGAAAGTTAGAAGTCTACGATGTTGAGAATTGGCATGCAAACCTAGTTGAGTAGGTTGCTGAATTATGAATTTTCATATGCATGGGATTTCATGATTGATGACTTATATGCATGATAGATGCATGAGCCTTTATGTGGCTGTGGCGAGCTTTATGTTATTATGTATGCCTGGCCTTGAGCATGACATTTTGTGTTGCATTACATTTCCGACTGGCCTTGTGCATGGCGTTTCATATCCTTATATTGTCTGGCCTTGTGCATGGCATGATTCACTTATCACTTGGCTTTGAGCATGGTGATGTCGCCTGGCCTTGTGCATGGCATAAGATGGGGACCACCTGGCCGTGAGCATGGTGGTGGGTAGGTAGGAGCCGGCATAGGCATCTCTGGGTATTGCATCGCATATAGATTAGATAGGTGTATGCTAGGTCATGCATCACGTGCATTTGTGTATGTTTATGTGGTTGAAGCACCGGTATGGGACGGTGTGATGTTGTTGCTATTATCTGCTTTTACTTTACTCGCATTATACTATTTATCCCCTGTAATGTCTTGCACTTGTATACCCTTACTCAGTACGTCGTACTGACCCCTTTGCTTTCCTTTTTATAGATCCTCCAGGAGGCGCAGTTGCACAGTAGAGGGTTCTGGATGAGAGTGGATCTAGTATAGGCTGCATTTACTGTACTCCATTGCCTTGGGATTGTCATTGTGATTTAATACACTTGTTATTACTGTTGGTTTTGTTAGTGGGCTGATTGGTGGGATCGCAGTACTTGGTTGGGGCTGCGTTACACTGGTGGAGGGGTAATGAGGCGAGATTGAGAGCTCAGCCGGGTTTCGGTTGGGCAGAGTTTTGTGAGACGCTGAGGTCTCATTTCTTCACACCGAAGATGTTGAGTGTGAAGAGACGCGAGTTTCTGGAGTTGGTGCAGGGGGATGAGATGTCCGTGACAGTGTATTATGGGAGGTTCACTGTGCTGATGAGGTTCGCTCCCAAATTCACGGGCCTGTGTGGTTCCTACAAATGTGGTGGCTCAAATGGCTCCCAAAGCATTTCCAACCCTCCACCTAGGTTTCCTTCAGGCGCCCCACCAACCATCCTCGGCAACTATTACTAGGATTATCCACTAATGGACACCACAATAGCCCCCTTCCTCTCCTCCTTATAGGAAACTTGCTTGAGTATTGTTTACCCCGATGAGGGCCACCGCGGCCCCTCATTCATGTGTTTCCCATACGAAGATCACCTCGAGGCAGAGGCCCGCCAGACTCATTCATTGGCCATGAAGCTGCAATTCATCCTCTGTGGGATTTATGCGGAAATGGACAAACGTTCCAACCCAACGACAGCAGCCATGTGAGTAGAACCATATATGCCCCACTGCTTTGCATGGCAGTTCTCATGCCGACAGGGTATACCACGACCTCTTTTCTGGCCCTTCAAGGAGGAGAGAAGACTCTATCAATCATGGCAGCTGCTCACGGCCGGAGATGCCAACATTGCCGTAGGCATCCAGCGGGCCCATCAAAGTGCATGGCCTTTATACCCCTTTAGGCTATGTTTTGCTTTTCGCTGGGGTTTCCAATCTTGGTGGGTGAATGGTCACGTAATGGTGTTGCCAATGTCTATGAAAGACATAGCGCAGCAACTTAAAAGTGTTGCCCGCTAAGCGCCCACGAGAAGTGACCACGTCTTCCTCACCGTCATCCACCCCACTAGCCAAGCAGCAACAAGTTTTACCATCCGACCAAAAGGCACCAGCTGGGCTCCCATGGCTCCAGGAACTGCTATCATAGTAGGTAGCCATTATTTCTGCCATAACTCTTTCATATTCCTCCTTTAAAGGAACTTATTTTAACCTATAACTGGTTTTTCTCATCCAGTTCCCTTAAAGACACGACCAACTTCTCCTCAGCCGCCTCTCTTATCATTGCTTCTAGCCTCGACTACTACAGGGGCAGGTATGAGTAGCCGAACAACGATGATTTCTCCATCTTCCTCACCTTCTCCTTCTTTGGAGAATGGGGAACGACTGCAACGTCATCCGCCCCCCCGAACTCCCAGGCCGGATCCTCAGGTAGTTTTCTCTAATTCTTAATTCTTTTGATTATGAAGGTTTTATGATTAAACCCCTATCAATGTAGGGACTTCGACCGAATCCCTTCCGTCGGTACCAACCCCTGCTAGGTCTGCAACCCCACTAGTTAATACCACAGTAAGTCACCTTTGTCTCTATTACTTCCATAGGATCAATTTTGTGCCAATGACCTGATGGGGACTTTGCGTAGGTTCCCATTACATCAGCAGTCGTGATTGTTGGCGATCTTCCATTGGTGGCTATACCACCCATAGCGGCCACCACCCCGCCGACTGTTGTGTCACCGGCCCCCTTATTGTAATACCCGGTATTACCGGTGGATTTTAATTCAGATTTAATTGGAAATTAGACCGGATTGATTAAGGAAACCCCGGAATTCTGTGAGAATTTTTCGCGAATTAAATTTTCAAGGAATAATTAATTCTGATATGCGAAATTAAGGGGAACAGAACGGATGATCGGATGTTGTCGAGTCGCCTTGGATTAAATTAATTTGGAGAAGAAAGTCCAAATTAATAAATTAAGCTTGTGCCTAATTAATTAAATTAGATGAGATCTAATTTAATTAAGGATGAACAGTGATCAGGGGGTGACACTTGGTAATTGGACTTAAGAAATAATCACAAGTGATTATTGAGGAAAACAATCCAAAGGAATTAACAGAATCAGAAATTGAATAGAAGGGAGCAACAGAAGGAAATTGGTTATTGTCGTGTTTTTATTTATTCTAAGGAAGAATAAAAAAACACGACCTAAGAATAAAAAAACACGACAGGTGAACAGTAACCAAAAGGGGGCGACAGATATAAGGTGTTGGTGTGTTGGTTGTTTGGTGATTGTCATGTTATTTAATTGTCGCGTTTTTTGTTTCCTTGCAGGATAAAAAATGCGACATTTCTGATAAGGAAGAGTAAATAACGCGACAATCGCATAATAAACAACACGACAAATACGAAAAACTCAGAATTTTAAGAATCAGAATGGTGGTGGATCCCATTGGGTTTGATCTGTGATGGTTCTTGTCGAGTATTTTATTATTTGGGCATAATAAAATAACGCGACAGTGGGGCATGAGAAGTAAATAACACAACACAGTTTCAGGAATTAAAGACTCGTTCATGCAGAATGCGATAATGAAGCGGGGTGTTACAGGTGGTATCAGAGCGTATGTGCTCTATACTCAGAATAAAATTTGAAAACCCAATGTGCTTATGTTAATTAAAATTCGGTCTAGACTCCTAAGTTTGAGAGTTGGAGGTTCTAGTGGGTTTCGTAGTATCTCTGCATAGTTGATGTGTGCATGTACGTGAAACTTTAACAAAAGAATTACCCTTTATAAAATTGGTGAAAGATTTGTCACGTATGGATTAATGATATGGATCGCAATTACTCATGTGATATGAATTTATAAAATGTATTTAAAGATTTGGGTAATTCCCGTCACCCGAAAGCGCACGGTGTCAAAGTTGCAATATTTATAGTAAGTACCGGATTGTTCACTTGGAGGAATACGAGTAGAAGTATATGTCACGCCTATGTGCTATGTCAACTTCGCAATTCAGTTACTCAATCAGATCAAGAATGGTTCTAAATCTAATTATACTCCTAGAAATCAATAAAAACTATACTAGAAAGCAGGTAAATGAGGTACCGGGACCAGGATAAATGTAATGAAATTTTTCTCAAGTCTTCCAATTTTCAAACAATTTTGTTAATTGTAGAAACTTCGGTTAAGAATGATTAATTCAACTACAAGATACGGCGTCTCCCTACCATATTCCCAGGACAGGTACTAATAGTCAGTTAACGAATACTCACAATAACAAACATATTTCCAGATATACACATAATAAACTCTTGGACTTTTGGCTTACGAGCAATCATATGTGAGAATTCAACAATCAATGAACTCACGTCGCAAAATTAATTTCACCATGACACGATGTTGTATCTTGACAATAATTTAAATCATTTCAAAACCTAATTTCTATTCATGAGGATCCAAAATAAAATCTTTTTGCTGGAAGACTCAATTAAATTCAACACATTAATTATGCCCTTGGGTCCAATTTATTTAAGTCCAAATCACATATTAATCAATTAATCTTTTGGGCTTAAATTGCTAATTGGGCTTAAGTGGATTTCAGATTAATTGTGCAATAAAAAATCGAAATTGGAAAATGACGCAAGGATCCGACTCAATTTAAAATTAAAATGACTCAATTTGGGAAATAAAAATAGAAAATTGACAAATCAAAATTATGACATGATTTAGTGATTAATTTCTGCAATCAAAATAAATGGAAAAATTGACCAACTGATCAACACATAAAAAAAAAATTACACAAGACAAAAATAAAAACATGCAGAAATTAATTTATGATTATCAAGACACAATTTATTTTTATCAATTAAGAGTAAGGAATAAAAAGGAAAAATAAAAATAAAATCAAGAACTTAAAAATGAAATCCCAAAATAACATAGATTTATTGCATGAATATGGAGTGAAAATTGATTTGGAAATGACCTGAATTATGGAGAAGTCGAATTATGAAAATGACATGAGTTTTTGCCAAATGACATGCAATTTTTGACATGACATGACAATATCGCGGAATAATTTCCACATAATTGCGGAATTATGACATGAATGCGGGATTTTTATCGCATTATGGCGGAATGAAATGTAATGCGGAATTTTGTGTCAAAAATGACATGGATGACATGGCTACAGAAATAGCAATTTTCATGCAATAATTGACACAACAAATTGCACAATTAATTCCAATTTCAATTAAATCCAATTAATTAAGAATAATATGACCTCAATTGAATTCCAACATGTTAAATTGAAATGATCAGTGGCACAAGAATGACATGGATGAAAAATGACATGGGTAGAAAATGACATGGGATTGGAAATTCATTCAACTCTGGCAAAATCACACAGTGCAAAAATGACATGAAATGACGATTATGCAGACAAAAGTCCGCACTAGTGCGGATAAAGGTCCGCGCAATCGCGGACATATGACATGAAAGCGTACAATTGTCTGCGAAATTGCGGATAAATGACATGAGCGCGGATTTTTAAGACGTGAATGCGGAGTTTGACATGCAATTTTGCCACCATTAACTGAATCATGCGGACAATTATACCACTTCTAACATAATACATGCAGAATTGAGAATAAATAATTTAATTAATTTAACACTAATCCTAAAGCCAAAAACATCAGAGACACAAAATTAAACCTAAAACTATACTAAAACACTAAAAACACAGAAATCAAATCTAATCTCACCTAAACATGCAAATTTAACTGGAATCATGCAGAATTCATATGGTGACCCAAAACACACACGAACACCAAGAACACACACTAACAGATCTAACACCTAAAAAAAATAGCTGGAAACAGGAAATTAACGGCATTCTAATCCTAATTAATAGCCAAAAACCACAATTAAATCTAAACCAAGCATACAGAATGTGAAATTGACAACTACTGGAAAATTAATTCTAATGCAGAAACTAAATTCAAAGCATTAAAACCTACTGGAGAAATTAAATCTATAGAATGAACTACCTAAAAACATCTACACATACTGGAATCTAGAAATAGACCTCCTAATCACCATAATCCTTCTAAACATTGATTCACAGCAAATTAAATCATGTTCTACCAAAAGCAATAATAAAGCTAAAATCCAAACTAATAGCAGAGCACTCATTACAGAGAGCAAAGAAAAACGGATCCAACATTCTTCCAAATTCAATTTACCAAACAGAATAGAAATCAATTTCAAAACAACGGATCAACACTGTGTTCTAGGTTTCTAAAATCACAATCAAAACAGTAATCTAAACTATACTAAACTATATTTGCCAAATTGACTTTGCGTAACACGAAATCAAGGCGAAAAATTCTAATCTACACTACCTAAACTTACAGACTGCTGATCTTCAATGCATCCACACTCCCTGCTCCTCAGCTCTCCGGAAGGAATAAACTCTCTAACTCTCAATCTAAAACTGAAAAAAAATCTGTAACTGTCACTCTGTGTGTAAGTGAGAAACTGACCAACCCCTGATTCAGCTGGAGAAGACGACATTTATAGAAATCCAATTTCTTCAATTTGCACCCAGGTCCTTGATCTTTTAAATGAATCTCAAATGTGACCTCGTTTTTCCTGTCATTCCTGCACAAATTTGACAATTGGGTGGAAAAATGACATGGGATGCTAGAAATGACATGAAGACAAATGGTGCGAAATGGGTTAAAATCAGTCAAAATCATGCAAGGAATCATGCAAGAATTCTGTCAATTTCCGCATTATTGCGTATTTATGTCCGCATGAATGCGGATTTTCCGCACTATCGCGGAAATTGTCACTAAATGCGGAAATCTGTGTCAATTTTTACACAGAAACACAATTATGCCCTGCATCATGAAATTAACCTGTCCTTATACAATTGGTTTTCAAAATTGATGCAATCTCTCTCACTGAATCTTTATTCCAATAATTAAATTGGAATAGCAAATTCCTTATTTCAAAAACCGCAATAAATATGGAAAATTAAGCCATTTCTGAATGTGGACCAATAACAATTCGCGACTTTGTACCGGTCAACACTTAGACTGAAATTACTTTATTTCCTTATTCAAAAGCGATAAATTGCTATTAAATGTGAGTAAAATTAACCATAAACGGCCGTAAAATAAACGATAAATGACAGTCAAAACGACTGACATCAACATCCTCACATTTAATACCGTTCGTCTTCGAGCGGTCAAACGTCAAGTTTGCAAAACAAGCTGAAATAGAGTTTATTTTATGGCCTTAGAGATTTCAGATTATTGACACTTCAATTGTGCGGTGACCCCTAATTCGAAATTCTTTTCAGCATTATTATACAGAATAAAAAATGACTTCAATGCTTAGTAATTATTGTAGGCATCATACCAAGATTAGATTAAAGAACGAATCAATTGACAGCTTTGGAACAAACTAGGGGATTTCACTCTATTTCTGGTACCTCTCTTATTTGGTAAACTTGGAAAAATCACTCACCCTCAAAATAGGTCATCTCAGTCCCTCATTAATCACTTTATAAGCAGGCTTACATGATTTTGGAAAAGCATCTCATTTTCACCTTTTGCCTTGTCTTTTTGATTCAAGATCCTGAGGTCTTTCAGAAGGTTATAACGGGGCTGAGGGTTTTCACCTTTGGTATGGAAAGGATTTAAAAAGGGTTCGGGCAAGCAACCTTAGCGTAACATTCTAGCCTGTCTTCTTTTCATCCCTTTTCATTTCCTCACTTGTTTTCATTGTAATGTAGATGTCTGTCGAACAGCCTTACTGAGTTTATCTTTTTACTAGACTTCGATCAGGCTCCCTTTCTTCAACTTTTCTGACATCCTTTTTCTTTGGATTTCATCTTATTTTTTCTAACTTTCTTGGCCATTTTCCTTTTTCTCAGCCTTCATTCTTTTGACTGATTTTTCTTCTTTTTATTCCTCCCCGGATGTTGTCGGGGATCGAACTGGGTCATCTGCTTTGCAAGGTAATAATACTCCCCGATTACTACAATGACAGTCTTTGATCTTCCACTGTTATTCCAGAGTTCCTTGCCCAAGGTTCAATGGTTGAAAGTCTGGCAAATAATAGGATTCTAGTTTATATATCGTGGCTTATCAAATAAATCAGGCTTTACTGGCTCAACTTGGCTCATCCTAGAGATGTAATTTTTAGGTTGGAATTATCAAAGAATAGGCTTGATCAAAGTGTTCTCTAATGCCTCAATCATATCTTGAATCATCAGAACAAATGCAGTGGTCTCAACGAGAAAACTTCGACAAAACCTCAAAACCGTTTTACAAGCGATAATCACTCTTAAAAGAGAAATGAGTCAGTAGACTCAGGTTCAAATCTCACTAGGTAGATCAAATGTATCCCTTTTGATTATTCTTAACTGCCTGTGTTCCATATCTTCGACCTAATAAAAGTTTGCCTTTTTTTTCAAATTATTGTGCACATCAGTCATCATTTTCTGATTAAAATTATTTTAAGAATTTTTCATCTAGGGTCACTTTAGCAATTTAAAGATAACATATTAAAGTACTCTTCATT
Source organism: Ruellia speciosa (assembly GCA_001909325.1). Taxonomy (NCBI): domain Eukaryota; kingdom Viridiplantae; phylum Streptophyta; class Magnoliopsida; order Lamiales; family Acanthaceae; genus Ruellia; species Ruellia speciosa. The sequence goes on from MAYD01769979.1 coordinate 9,736, forward strand.
GGCCATTTGGAATATAATTTTCAGCTTATTCACTCACTTAGTGTTTGAGCAAATTTTATTAAAAAAACTTTTAAAACTTGTCAAGTGAAACTTGACTTATTTCAAAAATCCCTCAAGCTATTGAGCTTGGTTTTGATTTTTTAAAGATGCAAAATGAAATGCAAATGTAAATGCAAATATGTATGAATGCCATGCAATGCAGTCTAACCTAAGCCTATTCTACAAAGCGATAAATGCTCCACTAGACAGTGTTACACTTACACGTTATTGAAAGCAGTAAATCTAATCTATGAAAGCGATAAACTA
>MAYD01770119.1:0-10900 GCA_001909325.1 Ruellia speciosa
CTCTAACCAGTTGGGAGTCAGAATCGAGAATTTATTTTTATTCTAAAAGAATAAGATAAATTTCGACTGCAATTTTATTCTTGCATAGAATAATTCCAAAAGTACTAGTGGGGAATTTTCTTCAATTAGAAACTTGGGTGAATAGATTTAATTTCTGCTTAGTGTAATGTTTAGTGTAATCTGTAGAAGTACCCCAAGTGTCTATTTGTGAGAAAAATAACCACGAGAAAATTGTGAATTAATGCCTCTATTTGTGAGAAAAATAACCACGAGAAAATTGTGAATTAATGCGTGAAACAAATTGTGTTTTGTCTCAAGTGATGTCTCACTCATATAAGAGATATAATTGACATTTATTCCAAAAGATGTAATGTTGATTGTTGATGAATCCCATGTAATTTCTTGCAAGCCAAAAGCCCAAGAGAAAATTATGTGTACAAATAGGAATATATGCTGAAATTTTTTACTATTTCATGACTGAAATAATTGACCTTTTGCCAAATGCTTCACAATTAGAGTTTATATTTAGAAAATTTGGAAATAATTTAAATCCAAGATATTTTAACCTGATCCAGAGTCCTCTATTATATTTTAAATGTTTTCTTAGTATAATTTTACTGCTTTCTAAGAGTAGGGTTAGTGTTAGACCCATGCCCCTATTTTGATTGAGTGACAAAATCGCAAGTTTAGTTTGCACATAAGCGTGGTTTATACTTCTACTCGTATTTCCTCCAGTGAGATGTTCCGGTACTCATTATAAATATTGCAATCTTGATCCCGTACGCTTTCTGGAAATTGGTGTAGAAATTTACCCAAAAATTAATAATTGATTTTTAATCCATGATATGGCAATAGCATCATTTCATCTCTTTGTTTAAAACTTATAAACGTGACAACTATTTTGGGGTAGTGCACCGTTTTTAAAGATTTCACGTGCCTCTAATCACATCGTCTGCCATCCGCAAGGCCACATGCCCGAGGAAGCTGGGGAAGACAAATGCATCGATTGAGCCACCGGACACGGGCTCCGTGACCATCTAGCTCCTATCCACCAAGGCCCTGGACCTCTGGTTGGTGCCTGCAATAATACGAGATTCGGGCACTAACAATGCAATCGCAATTTTGAATGTATGAAGTCAAATATTACAACTTTTTTTTACCTGATGTGGATGTCGTGCTCACAAAACGGCCGTCTCTATCCTCGCGGGCCGGTGTCGTGGTGCCTCTGCCGAGCTCTCCCCAGATGATATCGAGTACTCGTCATCATCACCTGGTGCAACCACCTCGTCCTGCATTGTAATACCCCGACGTTTTAGAGTATAGGAAATCTTACCCTTTACATTTCGTAACTCAGGAACCCGTCACAACACCGTTTTGGACACGTAGACTTAGAAAATGGTACGTATCTCTTGAACTACTTAGTATCTTTTGTTCATCCTTGCACCATAGGGTTCCTAGAGAAGAGAGGATCATTTGAGCTTAATCTGATTTTCGCGCGGTCGGGGTCCCGCAGTCGGCAAGGACCGCGCGAGTGTGGGCCCCCGTTTTCTGAGTGGAGTCTGATTATATACGTGTCTGTGTGTCTTAGAGGTCATTTTTCACTCCAGTCTCTTTCACCACTACTTGTAAAATGATCTCAAGTCCTTAGTGATATACAAGAAATATTAGAGTTGCTAAAAACACCATTTTTCTTCTTCAAGCTTCAATTTCACCATCTTGGGGGGGGGAATCCGGCCTAGTCTATTTTAGGTAAATAAGTAGTACTTGGTCTCTACTTTAATTCCTTCAAATTGCATGTTGGATTCAGGGCTTGGATTGTTGAGTTTTGGGTCCCTAAAGTTTTAGAATGCTTGCTGTCACAGTTGGGGATTTTTCCTTGTGCTGACTTTGGGACCAACTTTGAACCTCTTATACTTAGAATTGGAGGTAAGTCCCTTCTTAACAATTTTTGTCCTTTGTCTCTAGTTTCCGAATCACCTTCCAAAATCGTAATCGGGTAAGAATCAAGTTCTGTAGGTCCATTCAAAGTTAACTGCGTTTTTCACCAATTTATAGACTTCTCTTCAAAATGTCAACACCGATCATGCCCAAACATGGCCTTTCACCACTCACACCGAAATCGATGATTCAATGACGTTAGCACCATAAGACCACGAATAAAGAGAGTTCGCATTGCTACATTAGTCATGAGATGATCAATCGCCTAACACAACGCATAACGATACTACATTATAACGCACGTTCGAACATTCAAAGAGGTTACACATTCGATAAGCTGCCATGAAATGCTAACTTCACCTCTTTGAATGTTCGAACGTGCGTTATAATGTAGTATCGTTATGCGTTGTGTTAGGCGATTGATCATCTCATGACTAATGTAGCAATGCGAACTCTCTTTATTCGTGGTCTTATGGTGCTAACGTCATTGAATCATCGATTTCGGTGTGAGTGGTGAAAGGCCCTGTTTGGGCATGATCGGTGTTGACATTTTGGTTTTATGATATGTTGAGATCTGGGAAACGTTGTGGCCGGGAGGGCCGAGTGTTGGTCGATTCGGTGAGTTCGGTATGACAAGATTTAAAACCCTCGGGATTGATTTGGTGTGCGTGAGTGATTTCACGAGACTGACTTGCTGACGGGTGTGTGTGTGGTTAAACCTCGGGGTGATTTCATTGCGTATTTTGTGATTACTGACTTCTATGTGTGTGCAATGGTTATGGTCTTGGGCGGGCCAGAGAACGAGCCCCTGGTACTGATGTTGTGGATACCCCTGTGATTGGGAAGGGTCTTGAACGGGCCAAGAACGAGCTCATTTATTGTTAGTCGCGCGATAGGCATCTTCTGTGCTGCATCTAAGTTAGATAGGTGGACGTTAGGGTTCATGCATCACGTGCATTACATTTCATTCTTTACAACTGTTAACCGAACACCTGTTATGGGACGGGTGAGTTGGTTAACGATGTCGCTTCTTTACTGCTTTCCGTACCTATATTTGTATCCTGTTATTGTGTTGGTGGATGTACGTAGGGGATCCCTTGCTCAGCGGTGGTTGACCCCCGTGTGTTATTCTTTCAGGTACGGATGTTCAACATGGCTAGTTCCGGGATGGGTTGAGAGTACCATAGTTAGGAGTATGTTTTTGTTTACGTTTGTTGGTGTGTAATATGACTACGTGTCTTGTATCATAGTTTACTTCTCGCTAGTAGGCGGTGGACTTGCATTGTATTTTACCTTATACTTCCGTTGGTATGTAACTGTCTTTGTGAATTTGGCAAGTATCAATGTGTTAACGTTTTCCCTAATCGAATCTACTTAATTTCAGAATTGGTAACCTTTTGTGCTTACTTGTCTACGTGATTTTATTTTACCTGCCTGGTGTTGGCTAGCCTAGATTACTTGGTCACGAGTCTAGGTTAGCCAATACGGCATGGTGCACCTATGGATATATGTGGGGGCATTACAGATGGTATCAGAGCCCTTCGAGGTCTGTTATGCTTAAAACCTGGTTAGACTTAGGAGTGAGGTGTGCAGGGTTAGGGTGCATTCACGTTTAAATTCTTCATATGGATTGTTATTATTGCTGCTGAACTTACTTTGCACTAACTACTGATTGGTACTGGCTGACCCTAACTGTACCTTACCTTTGATGCCATCTAGGGCCGCGCTTAGAGGTAGGGGCAGGAGGGGACCCCATAGATACCATGCTTCCCCATCCGTGAGTCCTGAGGTTGTGAGTGACGAGAAGCAAGAGGAGACACCATCACCCCGAGATGATAGGCCCGCCAGATAGATTCCGCAGGGAGTTCCTCCTGGAGGGGCAGAGCCACAGCACCCGGCAGGGGTGGATCCGTGGGTTCTCATTCAAGTTTGCTACGACATCAGGCCACAGCATCAGTGTCGGCAGATTACGTGGATCGGGCAACCCGCCATCATCCTCCCACTTATGATGGTCATGCGGATCTGACTGTATTGGACGATTGGGCATATCGGATGAGGGACATTCTGGAGGACATCAATTGTCTGCGTGGGCAATGGGTTCGAGTGGCTACGAGACATCTGACGGGCAAAGCCATGCAGTGGTGGCGTACACAGAGGGCCGATCCGACTAGACAACCCGAACACGATTGGGATAGATTCATCGAGCATATGGGAGATCACTTTTACCCCGCCAGGTTCCGTGCTGCTAAGCGCGAGGAGTTCCACACCTTCGTCCAGGCAGATCAAATGGATGTCACTCCCTACTACCACCAGTTCATAGACTTGATGCGGCACGGTATGGACTTGGTGCCAGACGACAGATCGAAGTTGAGGAAATTCGAGGAGGGATTGCATCCTACCATCATACTGGAGTCCCGGAGTACGACACTGCGAGCAGCCTATGAGAGAGCACTCTTTACTGAGCAGACTGAGCAGGACCGTTAGGCATACTTTGACCGGAGTAGAGTTGGAGGGGACCGAGGACAGCGACATGGGGATAGTCGAGGACTTCAGAGACAGCGACGCCAGGATTCGGGTCGTGGAGGAGGTAGATCTGGATGAGCATTAGCTCAGCGACCGAGTTTGGGGAATGGAGACAGTGGCAGCTGTGGGATTCAGTGCTTCCAGTGCTAGGGATGGGGTCATCGCAAACGAGACTGTCCGACTTTGGGTTCAGGGTCGAGTATGGGATTGTCGGCGACAGGGGATAGAGGTGCAGTGGGACAGGACAGTGGGGCACAGTGTTTCTACTGTTGGGAGTACAGACATAGGCAGCCCGCGTGCCCTAGGTTTCTTCGTGACCAAGCGTAGCAGCGGGGACAACCTAAAGGATCGATTTGCGGGAAGAGTTCTCGAGGACAGTCAGCATCTAGGGGACAGGCTACGCGTGGAGCGCGACTGAATGTGATGGGAGCTGAGGAGGCAGAGCAGCATTCTGATGTGGTGACAGGTACCATTACTGTAGCATCATTTCCTGCTTTTGCATTGTTTGACACGGGAGCATCACGTTCATTCATTTTAGAGCATTTTTACGAGCAGTAGACCCCCATCAGCTCATAGTGTCCTTACCTTCGGGAGGCACCATTGAGAGTAGGTGGATTTTACGAGCAGTACCACCTGGAGGCCATACCTTTACCGCTGATTTGGTAGTCATAGCGCTGAGTGAGTTCGACGTGATTCTGGGGATGGGCTGGCTGACTCAGCACCAGGCTAGCTAGTATCGATTGCAGCATTCCCCGAGTTTCCTTCTGTGATAGAGGTACGTACATCTCTTTTCATCCTACTCCTCGTCGACCTGATGTACGTATTGTGTCTGTCACTTCATTTGCGGCCTTGGTTAGGAGAGGACATCCTGTGTTCTTGTGTGAGGTTTCAGTGGTAGGTGAGAGTGATCCTAGTATCGATAGGATTCCTATAGTTTTTGATTTCCCAGATGTCTTCCCTGATGAGTTTCTGAGTTTACCACCTTCGCGTGAGATCAACTTTACCATTGAGTTGGTACCGGGCGCTCAGCCGGTATTAAAGGTTCCCTATCGTATGGCGCCTGCTGAGCTTCGAGAGTTGCATGTTCAGTTACAGGACCTTTTGGAAAAAGGTTACATCGAGCCGAGTACATTGTCATGGGGTGCTCCAGTTTTGTTTGTGTGGAAGAAGGACGGAAGTCTGAAGTTGTGCATCGATTACCGAGGACTGAACCAGTTGACAGTTAAGAACAAGTACCCGCTACCGAGGATTGAGGATTTGTTCGATCAGTTGCGGGGTGCCACAGTTTTCTCGAAGATTGATTTGCGTTACGGGTATCATCAGATCCTCATCGCCGAGTCAGATCGTCCAGTTACAGCTTTTCGCACACGGTATGGTCACTTCCAGTTTACAGTTATGCCCTTCGGCCTTACGAACGCTCCTGCGATCTTTATGGATTTGATGCATCGGGTGTTCCGGCCATTCTTAGATCATTTCGTAGTCATCTTTATTGATGATATCCTAGTGTACTCACCTACACCTCAAGCCCACGAGACACATCTGAGAGAGGTATTGACAGTACTTCGGGAGCATCAGCTTTACACTAAGCTCTCGAAGTGTGACTTTTGGTTGGACTGAGTTTCCTTTCTGGGGTATGTGATTTCGGCAAAGGGGGTATCAATGGATCCAGCAAAGGTAAAGGTGGTAGCCAGTTGGGTAGCACGGAGGGATGTATCAGAGGTCCGTAGCTTTCTAGGGTTGGTCGGATACTATCGATGATTCATTCACCACTTTTCGAGTATTGCGAGGCCGATGAGCCAATTTCTATGGAAGGATTTCCGATTCCAGTGGTCCGCCGAGTGTGAATCAGCCTTTCAGGAGCTGAAACAGAAGTTGGTAGAGGCACCAATCTTAGTATTACCAAACGACTCGAGAGAGTAGGAGGTGCACACAAATGCATCACTTTTAGGATTGAGATGTGTTTTTATGTAGAGGGGACATGTGATCGCCTACGTGTTGAGACAGTTGAAGTCACATGAGCAGAACTATCCGGTACACGATTTGGAGATGGCAGCTGTGATACATGTGCTCAAGATATGGCGACATTACCCGTACGGATCAGTTTGTAAGGTTTACACCGATCATAAAAAACTTGAAGTACCTGTTCACGCAACGAGAGTTGAACAAGAGGCAACGCAGATGGTTAGAGTTAGTCACCGATTACGACCTCGAGATCATCTATCAGGAGGGGAAAGCGAACAGAGTTGCAGATGCTTTGAGTAGGAAGAGAGTTAGGCTGGATATGGTGATAGTGACCCCACGGATGTTACGGGAGTTGCAGCGAGCAGAGGTCGAGACAGTTACTCACGGAGGGTTGTTTGAGCAGTTGAGCGCGATTACAGTTGTACCGTCAGTACTGGAGGAGATTGCAGAGTATCAGTTACAGGATGATCAGATTCAGGAGTTACGCCGTCGCGTGGAGTCAGGGCAAACACATGCATTCCGGATTGATGATTCAGGGATAGTCAGATTGCACGACCGATCCTGCGTACCGTTGAGCCGACCAGAGTTGAGGACCCGTATCTTGCAGGACGCGCACAATACGACTTACTCGATCCATTCGGGGACCATTAAGATGTACCGAGACCTTTGTCAGACATTTTGGTGGCCACGGATGAAGAGGGAGATTGCGGAATTCGTGGCTCAGTGTGGAGTTTGTCAACGAGTGAAGGCCGAGCACATGCGTCTGATGGGATTACTGCAGCCACTACCAATGCCAGACTGGAAGTGGGATTCGATAGCGATGGACTTCGTGACCGGGCTTCCACGTACACGCCGGGGGTGTGACACCATTTGGGTAGTTGTAGACCGATTGACCAAGAGTGTCATATTCATCCCGATGAGATTGACTTGGTCGATGGAGCAGCTAGCCTAGGCGTACGTTCGATATGTGGTATCTCATTTTGGAGTACCGAGGGATATAGTGTCAGACAGAGATTCGCGGTTTTTATCCAGAGTTTGGTCAGAACTTCAAACAGCTTTCGGCACGCATATCAGTATGAGCACCACTTGGCATCCCATGGTTGACAGACAGACAGAGCGTACGATACAGATTTTAGAGATATGCTTCGAGCATGCGTTCTAGACTTCTAGAGGTCGTGGGAAGATCTGTTGCCGTTAGTCGAGTTTTCGTATAACAACAATTATCACTCCAGCATTCGCATGGCTCCCTTCAAGGCACTTTATGGGCACAGATGCCGTACACCGTTGTGTTGGGATGATTACTTAGAGAGGGTTGTGATTGGACCAGAGTTGATCGAGACTACCCGGCAGGTCAGACGGATTCAGGATTGGATGAGAGAGGCGCAAGACAGACAACGCAGCTATGCAGACTTACACAGACGTCAGTGGGAGTTTAGTCTAGGAGATCGGGTATTACTATGGGTATCCCCTATTAAGAGGGTGAGGCGATTTGAGATTCGAGGGAAGTTGAGCCCTCAATACATCGGACCTTACGAGATCACAGAGCGTGTAGGGAAAGTCGCCTATCGACTAGCTCTTCCCGAGGAGTTGGCAAGTGTTCACGATGTTTTCCACATTTCACAGCTTCGCCGCTTCATATCAGATCCTTCCCGTATAGTGGTTCCAGATGCCATAGAATTTTGACCGAACTTGGGGTACGAAGAAGTTCCGATTCACATTCTCGATACTCAGATCCGTGAGTTGAGACGTCGCAGTGTTCCGATAGTAAACGTGTTGTGGTCCCGACACGGTCAAGAAGATGCCACTAGGGAGACAGAGGAGTCGATGCACACGAGATACCCCGACTTAGTCCTTTGACCTTCGGCTTGAGGTATTGTAGACTGTAGATTTGTACTATGTTCCATTTTAGGGACGAAATGTCTTAAGGGGGTGATGATGTAATACCCCGACGTTTTAGAGTCTAGAAAACCTTACCCTTTACGTTTCGTAACTCAGGAACCAGGTCGCGAAGCTGTTTTGGACACGTAGACTTAGAAAATGGTATGTATCTCTTGAACTACTTAGTATCTTTTTGTTCATCCTTGCACTATAGGGTTCCTAGAGAAGAGAGGATCATTTGAGCTTAATCTGATTTTCGCGCAGTTGGAGTTCTGTGTTTGGCAAGGACCGCGCAGTGGACCGCGCGAGTGTGGGCCCCCATTTTCTGAGTGGAGTCTGATTATATACGTGTCCGTGTGTCTCAGAGGTCATTTTTCACTACAGTCTCTTTCACCACTACCTGTAAAATGCTCTCAAGTCTTTGGTGATACACAAGAAATCTTAGAGTTGCTAGAAACACCATTTTTCTTCTTCAAGCTTCAATTTCACCATCTTGGGAGGGGAATCCGCCCTAGCCTATTTCACGTAAATACGTAGTATTCGATCTCTACTATAATTCCTTCGGATTGTATGATGGATTTGGGGCTTGGATTGTTGAGTTTTGGGTCCCCAAAGTTTTAGAATGCTTGTTGTCATAGTTGGGGATTTTTCCTTGTTCTGACTTTGGGGCCAACTTTGAACCTCTTTTGCTTAGAATTGGAGGTAAGTCCTTTCTTGACAATTTTAGTCCTTTGTCTCTAGTTTCCGAATCACCCTCCAAAATTGTAATTGGGGTAAGAATTGAGTTATGTAGGTCCATTCAAAGTTGACTGCATTTTTCACCAATTCATAGACTTCTCTTAACTTGGGTGCAATAATTGAGCAAGAGCGTTTCCAGGCAAGGGGTCTTTTAAATTATGGTTTTTAAGCATCATATAACATGTTTTGCATTCTGGAAATGTCACATAGTTGTCTGAGTGATCTGGAGTTCACGCGGTTTTCACCGACCGCGCGCCCTCGAGCGCGGCAGACCGCAGGGTTGGCGCGGTCCTTGGCCGCGGTCCTTGCACACCGCGCATGCTGGACCGCGTGATGTACAGTTTTGGGGTTAGGCAGTTTCGGAGATTATCATGCTTTCGTATTACCGGTTACCCTTAGTATGACATAGTGCCTTATACGTACACATTCGATAAGCTGCCATAAAATGCTAACTTCACCTCTTTGAATGTTCAAACATGTGTTATAACGTAGTATCGTTATGCGTTGTGTTAAGCAATTGATCATCTCATGACTAATGTAGCAATGCGAACTCTCTTTATTCATGGTCTTATAGTGCTAACGTCATTGAATCATTGATTTCGGTGTGAGTGGTGAAAGGCCCCGTTTGGGCATGATTGATGTTCACATTTTGGTTTTATGATCTGTTGAGGTCCGGGAAACGTTTTGGCCGGGGGGGCCGAGTGTTTGTTGATTCGGTGAGTTCGGTATGACATGATTTAAAACCCCCGGGATTGATTTGGTGTGCTTGAGTGATTTCACGAGACTGACTTCCGGACGGGTGTGTGTGGGGTTAAATCCCGGGGTGATTTCATTGCGTATTGTGTGATTACTGACTTCTATGCGTGTGCGATGGTTATGGTCTTGGGCGGGCCAGAGAACGAGCCCCTGGTACTGATGTTGTGGATACCCCTGTGATTGGGAAGGGTCTTGAGTGAGCCGAGAATGAGCTCCTTTATTGTTGGTCGCGCGATAGGCATCTTCTGTGCTGCATCTAAGTTAGATAGGAGGACGTTAGGGTTCATGCATCACGTGCATTACATTATTTACAACTGTTAACCGAACGCCTGTTTTGGGACAGGTGAGTTGGTTAACAGTGTCGCTTCTTTACTGCTTTCCGTACCTATATTTGTATCATGCTATTGTGTTGGTGGCTGTACGTGGGGGACCCTTGCTCAGCGGGTGCTGACCCCCGTGTGTTATTCTTTCAGGTACGGATGTTCAGCACGACTAGTTCCAGGATGGGTTGAGAGTACCGTAGTTAGGAGTATGTTTTTGTTTACACTTGTTGGTGTGTAATATGACTACGTGTCGTGTATCATAGTTTACTTCTCGCTAGTAGGCGGTGGACTTGCGTTGTATTTTGCCTTATGCTTCCGTTGGTATGTAACTGTCTATGTGAATTTGGCAAGTATCAATGTGTTAACGTTTTCCCTAATCGAATCTACTTAATTTCAGAATTGGTAACCTCTTGTGCTTACTTGTCTACGTGATTTTATTTTACCTGCCTGGTGTTGGCGAGCCTAGATTACTTGGTCACGATTCTAGGTTAGTCAATACGGCGTAGCGCACCCACGGATATATGTGGGGGCGTTTCATGCATAGCCTTCGATGCGACCTGGTGCTCCTACATCGGTTCATCCGCCTCGACTATCTCCTCCACCGACGGCGCATCCTCACCCTCTCCTCCTCAGCCTCCCTACGAGCGGTAGTACGACCTCATGTGCCGTTGACCTGAATATGACCCGACACCTCCCCATAGCGTCACCTGCAATGAATCAATACATTAATGAATAATATGGCTTATATCCGGACACATAATGGGGAAAAACCATGATATTCG
>MAYD01770213.1:0-11089 GCA_001909325.1 Ruellia speciosa
ATCTGGGGTTTGGGGGGGGGGGGGTGAACAACCACCTTCATCAGAAATAGACTTCCATCCAGAGTCCTCAACTACAAAACTCCTTTTGAACTCCTCTTGAAGAAAGCTCCATCCTACAATCACTTTTAGAGTCTTTGGTTCCTTAGCATATGCCTCAAGTCTTAAGGGGTGGAAGAAGTTTGATAGTAGAGCTAGAAAATGCATTTTCATTAGGTATCCTATGGGGCCAAAGGGTACAAATTGTTTGATCTGACCAAGTTTGTCTCTAGAGATGTCATATTCCATAAAAAGATCTTCACCTCCCAACACACCAATGGTGTTGATAATGATATCTTCACTCCATCCATGCCTTTTGAAGCTTCACCTTTACCTCGAGAGCCTCTAATCACATTATCACTCACGCCACAACCTAATCCTTATACAATTGATCTAGCTGATCTTGATTACAACAATGTCTCACAAACTTTGTTGTAATTCTTTGATTCTCATTAGCTCTCTAGCTCAGAGGCTTCCTTATCAACAATGGCCCCTGAAAATCCTCCATCTAGTCCTTCTGAAGTCTCTAATCCCACTCAAACTCTAAGCCAATCTTCTGATCAACCAATCCTTCTATCAAATCTAGCAAATTCACCACCTCATATATTACATCATGCTCCCCTTAGGAGGTCTAATAGAATCCGTAGGCCACCATAGAGGTTTCAAGACCTCTTATACACAAAGTTGAGTTCCTGTTCTACCAAACATCAATTTGCACAACCACATCTCAGTTTCTAACCTATTTCGCCCCTTACCAATTATATCTTTCCAAACTTGATACCTTTGATGAACCAGGCTCTTATAAAGATGCAATGACATGTTCACACGGGAGGGATGGAAGAGTTAAGAGCATGGGAGGACATTAGAACATGGGAAATCACATCACCGTCGGCAAGGCCATGGATTGTAAGTGGGTTTACAAAGTAAAACTCAAGGTTGATGGTTCTTTGGAAAGGTATGAGGTAAGTTTGGTTGCCAAAAGTGTATAATCAAAGGGAAGGGTTTAATTATCATGAAACATTTAATCCAATGGTTAAACATTCTTTTATCAGGCTTATTTTTGCTCTAGCATCTATACAGGGGAGGTGGTTATAGCTTGACATCCCCAATGCCTTCCTTAGTGGTGAACTTGAAGAAAAGGTGTATATGTGCTCATCTAAAAGTTTTGAATACTGTGCTACATTCAAAGCACAAAGCACAATCAAGGTTATCAAATAAGTTTGCAACCTAAGGAAATCCCTTTATGGCCTTAAACATGCCTCAAACAGTGGAACTCAAAGTTCAGCACCACTTTTATTGAATTGGGTATCAGTCGAGAAGTGACACCTCTTTGTTTGTTCCCCATGGAGCCAATGGGGACATGGTGGTTTTAGTGGTCTATGTAGATGATATCATAATTAGATAAAGGTAATAGAGGTTTTCAAAACTTAGCGACATAGGGAAGCCAAGGTACTTCCTTAGGATGGGGTTGCCTACTCAAGCAAAGACATTGTCCTATGTCAGAGAAAATACACTTTTGACCTACTCAAAGACTATAGATAGTTGTGGGCCAAGCCTTATTTGGTTCCAAATGGTGTGGGACACAAATTCAGACAGAAAGATGAACACCACTAGAGGATCCAACTTTATATAGACAGCTTGGTAAACTCATATATCTGACTTTTACTAGAGTAGATATATCCTATGTCATGCAGATGTGGGGTCTTAGTTCATGCACTAACCAATTGACAAACATCTCCAAGGAGCATTCAAAGTTTTGAATTACCTAATTAGAGCTCGATCAAAGCATCTTTTTTTCCAAAGAATTCAAGATGACTTTACATGCTTTTCCGGACAGGTTTGTGTTGATGCATAAAGATCAGGTTTGTGTTTCCCTAGGAAGTTCACTTATTAGTTGGAAATCAAATAATTTTTTTTGTTTCAAGGAGTTTGGCTAAGGCTGAATATATAGTCCCCCTAGCTGAGGTGATGTTGAAAATTGACTTAGAAAGATTGAAAAGCTACTCATGTCAGGTGCACCTTTATTCTTGTGACCATTCTATAGGAACTTTAAAGTTAAGCCTGCTGACCTTAGAGTATGGGATGGTGACGCTCTGAGAAGTTTTTTAAGGTGTGCGCGAGTGAGGTCAAAGCTCACAGAAAAAAACTTGTGTTGATTTGTGGGCTAGTTTTCAATTTCGAAAGGCAGTAACAACCTTTGGCTCTGCCGTGGGCTAGTGTGTTATAGATGGTATCAAAGCAGAATCCGTGATCGCGTGTTGTGGTAGTAGTACAAGAAATCGCCTTGCGGGGTAAAGATCATTAGGGATGCCACGAGTCATTGAAAAACGCAACGAGGACATTGCGTTCTCAAGTGGGGGAAAGAGTAATATCTTAAGATGGACTGATGTTGAAAGTTGACTTATATAGGTTGAAATACTACTTATGTCAACCAAGTGCACCATTATTTTTTTGTGACCATCATATAAAAACTTCAAAATTAAGCATGTTGACCGGAATAGTTGTGGGATGGGTGACCCTGAGAAGTTTGGGAAGTTTGTTTCATAGGGACTGCGAATAAAGCTAAAGTGCTCCGAAAAAATCTCATGTTGATTTGTGGCCCAGTTTTCAGTCCCAGATGGCACATAACCACTTCTGGCTTTGCACTAGGGTGTTACATAATACAGGCAATGACTTATGGAGTTTGTGAAGTTTCTTAGTTGCGAAATGTGCTTTTAGAACTCAAGTTGAATCTATTGGACATGCTACGCAAAAACAGATAAACGGAAGAACAATCACACACAATGAACATAGAGATTTGATTACTCAGTTTTTCAAACAGACTATGCCTGTGGTACTACGAAGCTAGGATTTTTCACTATAAGGAGAAAATGATTATGCCACCTATGTACCTCAAAATCACTCTTTTGTGCGCATGAATTACAATTACATCAAATGAGTATAAGTAGAGTTATAAGTAATCTTAACCTTAGGCCCAATGACAAAGCTTGTTGGCCTAATGACAACAACCTAAACCTTGGATCCAACTGCATGAGCACACTGCCACTTGTAGCTCGATTTGATAGCTTTGATGGGCTTGTCCTCTTGATTTTCTAACTCAACCATTTCAAGGGCTCAGGAACATTCGACCCAAGGGGATTCAAGCTTAAGAGGGCTCCAAACTCGAAAGGGGGTTCGAGCTCGAAAGGTATAACTCGATTGAGGTTCTAACTCGAGTATTTCATGATCACGTCACAAACGAGGTCTCCGCTCGATTGAGCTCGCTATCGAGCGCCACTGACTTTCTTGCTCGAGGGGTCGATCGCTCGAAGACTTCACAGTAGCTCGATTGAGTGAAGCTCGATCGATCTGACTTTCACTCAATTGAGCACTTCTAAGTTCACAACTCTAACACTAACAGGACAAACTTGTGGTGTTTTGTGATAATCTAGGTGCCATTCAGATTAGCAAAAATCCTACACATAATGTAAAGGCAAAACATTTTGCTTTGGATATTCAATTTGTTAGGGAGAGAGTCCAGCAAAAGCAGATTTTGGTGGCTTATGTTGCAACCGAGCACCCAGTTGATATACTTACCAAGCATCTACCAATCAAGTAGTTTCATTAGCTACTATTCAAAATGTCCATGAAGAACATTCATGCACATTTTGAGGGGATATCAAAATAAATTAGAGGTAGTTCAAGTACAAGAGGTGGCTCAAGTACATATTCATGCCTGCATGTGCATGGGCATGAAGATGGCTAGGAGGAGCAAATCCAAGTGTACTTCCAGGCTGTGAATTAGAATCTATAACTGTTTTCTTTCGAAGCTTTTGCTTCCCTCATTCTAGAAGAGGAGCTGGCAGCAACAAATACTAGTTGCTCAAGATTCTTTTTTTGCAGTAAATAGCCTAGCACATTCTTTTTTGTAATTGTATATAACATTTTTCTTTGAATGAATGGAAAACTGAGCATTCTCTAAATTTACAGTCTGCTTCTTCAAGTTTTTCCTTCTTTTGTTACTAATATTCCACATAGCATCCATTGGGCATCAGCCAGCTTTGCTCCTAGTAATCCAGTTTCATTGAGTAGGTCCAAGGCTGATTTCCTTTGTGACAGCGATGTCCTGAGTTTGCTATGAGCAATTTCAATACAGAGGAAATATCGTGGGAGCCCCATATCCTTTGCAACTGCAGACGATCTTTAGTTTGCTCAATCCCATCAACATCACTTTGACGATATCGAGATAGCATCAAACTATACAGCAAGAATGACCACCCATTAAGTCAACCCCAAACAAAAATAGAGTGATCAGCTTTACAATATAGAAAGCCGAAGTTGGTAATAATACGGCTAAACTTGTCAAACCATGCTCTGGGGCTCTGTTTCAAACCATAAGTGCCTTGTTAAGCTTGCACACCAAATTTCTAGCCTCCCCCAACCAACATACCCGAGAGGTTGCTCCACAAACATTGCTTCATGCCGATTGCCATAAAGAAAAGCATTTTTAGCATACAACTGGTACCTGGGCCAACTTTCATTAATAGCCAAGGAGAAAATGAAGGGAATAGAGTTGGGATGAGAAACAGGAGAGAGTGTCTCAAAATAGTCAACCCCATATGTTTGAGTAAAGCCCTTGGCGACAAGGCAAGCTCTATAACGCCCCAAAATAAACTGCAGTAAGCAAAGACGTGAAAAGACACTGATGAAAAAACTAACTTGTATATTAAACTTGCATTTAAAAGCAGAAAGCTGTAACTGGGATATAAATGTCTGAAGCCTACTAGATCTGAAATATGAAATGTGAAATTAATTATGGACTACAATATCTACCTAGCAAACTAATCTATCACTAATGATGGTGTAACTAAGATGAAAATGAAACTACTATCTATAAATGACTCCCAAAACTAGAACTATGAACTAACTACACAATGACAACCAACCCTAAACTTGCAATTGTTTTTTCCCTGAATTCCTCGCGAGTCTTTAGTCTTTCTTGTAAAATTCAGCACACATATCAAACTCACGAGCTCGAGAAATATTTCCTTTCCAATGCAGTTTCTTCGTGTTTTATCCTATAACTCATGCAAATTGGAGATTTTGATCCTGATTATTAACTTGAAGAACATGTTGAAAATCAGGTTCATCAGAAGGATGTGGTGATGAATAGCTTGAAGGCATGTTAGGCACACAAATCAGATATATGTTAGAACTCTAGAGATGGCTTAATGAGATGGTGTCAAATGGATTGCTCATTTATATATAGTTCTCTAGATAAATCTAAGAATGAAAGATGGGACAAAATGACATTTCGCGTCAATGTGAAATGAAGTCAGTCTGGTTTACTAATCTTGTATGTTGAGTTGCTAGTTAGACTTTAGGATTGAGGTTTCTGAATAACAATTGAACATGACTAACTGGTTGTAGCATCAACTAGATTTTAGACATTGTTTTCTTACATGATGTCGTCCCTGGAGAATGGAGATGGAGGAGGTGCAGAATGTTCTGGGTATCTGTCGTCATGGTCTGATGACTTTTTAACTACTTGTCTACCCCCAGAGCAGGAGAATAAAGTTCCAGATGATGCTTATTGAATCACAGAACCAGCCATTCTTTTCTATCCATCTTTTATGATTGGACATGCTTTGGAAATTAT
Organism: Ruellia speciosa; assembly: GCA_001909325.1. Lineage (NCBI taxonomy): Eukaryota > Viridiplantae > Streptophyta > Magnoliopsida > Lamiales > Acanthaceae > Ruellia > Ruellia speciosa. The sequence continues at coordinate 5,675 of MAYD01770213.1, forward strand.
ATGAGTTCCTCACTAACTTGTTTTTCATTTGAATAAACTCAGCACAATCAATCATTCAGTCAGAGAATGAGTGGTTTTTCTTCTCTCCTCGTGGAAGGAAGTACCCTAATGGCTCTCAAAGCAAACGGGCAACTGAATCTGGGTACTGGAAGGCAACAGGAAAGGAACGCAGTGTAAAGTCAGGATCAAGGCTAATTGGAACAAAGAGGACTTTAGTGTTCCACTTAGGACGAGCACCAAAAGGGCAGAGGACTGAGTGGTTAATGCATGAGTATTGTACAAGTGAGAAATCTCAGGTCCGTGTGTTATTGCTTCAGAGAGTACAAAATACTACTGCTCAATACAGAAATTCTAATTCTAAGTTATCCATGCAAGACTTTATGAAAATCTGGCCACGATGTGTTTATTTGATGAGTGATGAAGCCGCCATTTTGTGAAATACTATCTACTTTTGAAGCATTATGCAATATTCGGAAACAAGAAAAGTGAAATGAGTACAAATGGATGAGTATGTGTATGTCATACAATCGGCTTGTTAACGAATATTAACTAGTCGAGACTTGTGTTAACTCAAGGTGAAGAAGTCAAAGGCTTGAAATTGGACCTTAATTTTTCATTTGTCTTGCCAGTTGCTTAATTGCTATGAAAATTGTATTTTCATGCAAAGATAGATCTCTTACTTTTGTTACTTCTGTCTCTGCATCTTCATCTTTTTGGTGCCTTTTGTTTTATTTTCTGGAATGGTTGCACGCGTCACCAACTGATTATGTAATGTTTCCTTGAGTAATCACAGGATGCAATGGTAGTTTGCCGCCTACGGAAGAACAGTGATTTCCATTTGAGCGACAATCTGAGGAGTAGTCCTGTTGACGAAAGGGATTTACCAGCTGTAAGTGATGGTACAACGACTGCGGCTGTATCTGATGTTGAACAATCAGGCATTCTTGAGGGGGCCAAGGGAGCTGATAGTAATTCAAAAGAGTGTAGCAGCAGCTACTATTCTCATTCTACTGAACAAGTCGATCGAAATTCTGAATCTGATGATAAACGAATTAGCACATTCTCTCAGAACGACTGTTCAAGTGTTGAGAAGGTTTGTGTGCATTTCATTAACATGTTTTGTTGATTCTTTACTATTACATTTATTTGTCATTCTTTTTTTTCGCAGTGCAATCCTGCCGAAGAAGATTGCTATGCTGACATAATGAACGATGATATAATTAAGCTAGATGATTCCTCATTACATTCAACTCCCGAACCACAATTATCAGAGTCTGTCCTAAGATGCATGTCCAAAATGAAGGCTCCACAGAGAGATGAGGCTAGTTCGTCCAAACGTCCTTTCCAGGGAACTGCCAATCGAAGACTCCGACTTAGAAGGCCAACTGTGGGGCTCCATAAATTTGACATAAAGGACATCCCTGTTGAGAATACTCCCGATTTGATGCTTCAGAAGACACCTGACAGCTTGACTGGAAATTTCTTGATCACAAGGATCAGAGTTCCTTCCATATTCCTGTTTCTGCTGATAGTGATCTTGCTATTTTTTGTGTTGCCCATGGTAAATCGGTTTGGAAATCCTTCCAGGGCCGGGAAATCGTCCAGTACCAACTACTGCAGTTAATTCATCTTCCATCAATCTTGAAGGGAAGTCGAGTTTTGATTGCAAATGTGCCGGATATAAGTGGGCATAGTTGATATTCGTGGGCAGTTAGCATTCAAGTATGGTGGAACATAAATACATAATGAATGTGCTATTTATGGTGGAGAAAATAGTGTAGATAAGATATATTGTGTGACCATATATATGTGTGAGTGTGTGTGTGTATATGTTTGGTAAAATATTGTGTATATCATAGGACATATGTTTGTTGGCTGCTAAAAGTTGATATTGCATTCGGGGATCAAATGGTATTACACTAGTGGAAAAATGAGCAATTGATCCGACCTATTAGCTCCCGGCACAGAATGAAACCGCTGCATCTAATCAATAGAAACGGGCGTGTAAAAATGCCCGTATCTAGTACTCAATTGTACCGGGCGGAATTAAAAAACCGGAGCAATTGATCCTTGAGTGCATCGGCTAAAATTCAATTGATCCGGACACGTGAGAGAGAACGGATCAATTATTCAGTTAAACCGGGCGTGGAATAAAGGCCGGTTCAGACGGTGTAATGACTTGCACCGGCCCTTAAAACAGACCGGATCAAATAGTTAATTGATCCGGATACTTTGACAACCCGGATCAAAAACGGCAGTCATTTGCTACGGGTACACTATAAGCCCGGTTCATGAAAGTTTTTGGACCGGGCGGATATTGAGACCGGATCAAAAGGTTGGGCTTCAGGGGCTTTTAGTGACCGTTGTATGGTTAAACCCTCAGAAATGCAAAACTCCCCAAAGCTCTCCTTCTTCGAGCACTCCCTAATGCCCGGAAACCCACCTAATAAACACCTATGGAAGCCATGAAACTGCGAAAAGCTTAGCACCATTACCTCACGAAACCCAAATACTATATCGGCGACCAGCGGCGGAGGCGAGCAGAGAGCATCGGAGGGGAGCAGCGAGCGGCGGAGGCTATATAGCAACCCCCTGACGCGCGAACTGTTGAACAGTACTGCATTTTTGGCGCCTTTTTGCCCGATTGCCTCTCGAAGGTAACCCCTGGAACCCTATTTCTTCGATTCTTGGAAGTAGTAGTTATAACCTATTGAACCCTATCTATTACAATTGTGTCGATTTGGGAAATATGAACTGATGATGTTAGTGTTGTTATGGCTAGTTGTTTAGGATTCGGTGTTGTGGGTATTGTATCAGGTTGTTTCGAGCTCGGTTCTGTAGAGTCAGTTTCAGTACGAGGTTTTGAGGTGTTGATTTGTGTAGTTCCTACCACTAGCCAGTTTCGAGGTGTTGATTTGAGGTATTGTATCAGGTTGTTTCGAGCTCGGTTCTGTAGAGTCAGTTTCAGTACGAGGTTTTGAGGTGTTGATTTGTGTAGTTCCTACCACTAGCCACCTGGGTCTTCTTTCGAAAATTGCTTAATTTTGTAGGTTGTTTTAATTCCATACTGAGGTTTGGGTTTTTGATGTTGTTGTTGATGAATCGGAGGCTGGTGTCGTTGAACGTTGTATGTGATGTTGTGTGTTTTGATTTTGAGGATGCCTGTGTTCGATTTAGGATGTCTGGTGAAGTTGAGACAGTTGATGTCTCGGCATTGCATGAGTCCTTTCCAGTTTCAGTCGCTGTTGTCGGTTCCAGTTTGGTTTTATTATGGTGGGGTATCGTTGTCATGTAGGCTCGGTTCCTGGCTATCTCTATTGTTTCAGTCAGCCGTGCCGTGTAATGTTTACAGTTTTTGTCCAGTTTTTTGTTGGTGTTTTAATTTAGTGTGCTGTTTCAATTGAGGTTATCACCTGGTTTAGTTTTCTGCTCTCTGTCCATATGCAATTCCAGTGTTGTCAATGTGTTTTAGTGTGCATGATGCATGTTTGGGAAAAATTCCTAATGTTTCCTTTTATTGCATACTGAATGTTGTGTTATGTCCTGAACTTGCTGTATTAATGTAATATGCTCATATATAAAACTGAAATAAAAGTGCTGATAAAGTCACTTACTTGCTGTAGCCGTTGTGGCAATGTAAATCTGCCATGTTTTTATTTTTTTTGTTTATAACAGCCCTTAGGGTATACTCAATAGGATATAACTATTATTTAGATCGAGTAGCTTAAATCCTGCCAGCAGTTAGTAGCGTCCTTGGATCTATATAATACTATAAAAATACAAGTTATATATAACTACACTTAATTCCTTAGGTTCCTTAGAATGGATCCACGACGTCGTTGAAAGATTGGCGACCAGTCCATGAATACAATGAATTTTATAATGGAGTAAAACAGTGGGGTAGGTCGGCATGTCGAAACCGAATGCAAATACTAGTTATATATAACCGATTATAGAAATAATCTTCTAGCATTCGATTGTCTGCAATTAAATACAAGCATAAATTCAACTTCAATTATTTAAGTGCAAATCTTTTGAAATGTTTGGTTGTATAGGAATGAAAGCGGGAATAAATTAATAAATAAGTTACTCCAACTTTTATGTGATTATCTTCATAAGATTATATGTACCTAGTACTTGCCTTCGGTTTTCACACAACAGTTACCTCATTAGGTTCCCTTAGAATGGATCCAGGGCGTCGTTGGATGTATGGCGACCGCTCGACCGTTGAATTTTATAATGGAGTGCAAGAGTTTTGTAGGTTGGCATGTGAAAACCGAAGGGTTAGTATTGGAGTCGGGAACATCTTATGCCCTTGTCGTGATTGTAACAATGTTAGAAAATGGGGCGATATTGCTATCGTAGAGGATCATTTGCTATGCCGTGGGTTTAAGCAAGGGTATGATGTCTGGTATTGGCACGGTGAGAACCTGAAGCCAGTAACGGTTGAGCCGGGCCTCGTTTATGAGAATGAGGAACGAGATGATACTTGTGGACATGGTGATGACTACCACGGTGATAGGAACGAGTTGACATCCGACACCGGTGAAGTAGCAGAAGGTAGTGATGGTAGTGAGCAAGATGAAGATCAAGTTAATGAGATGATTGGTGGAATAGAGGAACAATTAACTGGTGACCCCGATTGCTATGCGAGTGTTGCGAAGGCCGCTGAGACACCCTTGTATCCTGGTTGCGAAGACTTCTCCCTACTTTCCGGTATGTCAACTCTTTTTAGCGTAAAGGCCAAAGGTAACTGGACCGACTCGAGTTTTACCGAACTGTTGGACGCGCTAGCGAAAATGTTTCCGAAGGGAAATGAAATCCCGAAGTCCACTTACTACGCTAAGAAGCTTATGTGTCCGTTAGGGTTAGACTTTAAACGCATCCATGCTTGTCGCAATGATTGTGTCCTTTTCCGTAAAGAGTACCAAAACTTAGACAAGTGTCCAATCTGCGGCATGTCGCGTTATATGGATAAAGGTGGCACGGTGGGCGACGATGAAGGAAACGTGCAGAAGTGTAAGAGGTCGGCTGCAAAGGTGCTATGGTATCTTCCAATTATCCCTAGGTTCAGGCGTATGTTCTCTATTAAGAAAGATGCCAAGTACTTGCGGTGGCATGCTGATTGTAGGATAAAGGATGGACTAATAAGACACCCCGCGGATGCCGAGCAGTGGCAAGATATTGATAAACAGTTTCCTGATTTTGGAAAAGATGCCCGGAACCTAAGGCTAGCTCTTTGCACTGACGGGATGAACCCTTTCGGGTCCCAAAACAGTCAATGTAGCTCATGGCCTGTCCTGTTATCCATTTACAACCTTCCACCATGGTTATGCATGAAACGAAAGTATATTTTAATGCCATTGCTAATATCGGGCCCTAGACAACCCGGGGATGACATCGACGTGTACTTAT